>JAHLJT010000631.1:181429541-181457577 GCA_031308135.1 Acheta domesticus | reverse complement strand
TTTGTTTTAGGTTTGTATTTGACATTGCCACCTATTGACAACAAACTTTCCAATTTAACGTAAAAGGCAATATTACATGATCTGTGTGTAACAGTCCGTCATGTTCTTGCCGATTGCAATTTCCATTTTGCGCGGTATGGTTCGAATTGAACGTTCTCATTGGTGGTCCACGTTCCCACAATGGGTCTCGTCTCCACCCTTCTTAGATTTCTGGATTTGCAGTCGAGTGGCTCACGAGCGGCGCCTGAGGTCAGCAAAAGTGCACAATGCTGTGCAGGTTTTGTCTGTGGTAACGTTTAGGTGTTATTTAAAAACACTAACAGCGAAAGGAACTCAATTGAATGTCTCTTGCACTCAATGCGAGATAAAGAGCCGTATGAGGAAAGAACGAGCGGCCAGCTCGCCGTCGATCTTCAGAGTAATTATTTTTGTTACGAAACTCTATAACTAATCTAGTACATATAATGCGGATGTTTGGTAGCATATAGACTCAAATACACTCGACCTATTTCGCTGAAACTCTCACACTCTGTTCTTGTTAGTACTATCGACGTGGTGGGCCCTACGTTGTTCCCAGAGGGCCTTGCTTCAAGTTATATCTATAGATAACTTTTCGAACTACATGCTTCGTTTTGACTCATAATATCGAAGTTGCGATCTAGAAAACAAGACGTCTGGATCAAATGCTCGCAGCACACAACATAATTTGAATATTTGATTTTTGAAGTGTAATGTAATTTAGTAAGGTGTAGATAATAAATAGTTAAAGTGTAGTTATTTCGTAGTTAAATCTTCAATGAAGAAATAGATTTTGAATTTGAATTGTATTTATTAAATTCACTGCATTTGCGGGCACTACTAGTTTATTTATAAAACAATGTAAAATTGTGCTTTCGAACACTAATTCTATTTATTCTAAATGATATTTGAACTAAATAAATATCACCGAAGTGCAGTTAGGTTTATGGTTGATAGAGAAAACTGGTGAAGTGCACGTTAAAAAGATCGTATATTTCAGTTTGTACGGTCTTTTACTATTTTCCGTTGTTCACGGTATTCGTCTGTGTGGTTTGATTAAAAATAAAAGGAATATTCTCGCATGTCCCGATCACAAAAGCTGTTTCGAGGGTGCGGTCGTAACGTTTCCTTTATTTTCGACATAATCTCAGGAAAATGTTCCAAGTACATGAGTCTCGAGTAGGTAAATTTTTACTAGTTAATATTAAATTATGATATGAAATATGGTTTATTTTTTTTAGTCAGCAAATTTTTATTTTCAATTTTGTGCACGAATATACTTAGAAAATGAGTAAATAATAATAATAATAATAATAATAATAATGATGATAATTAAGGTATAATAAATTCAATAAATACATATACGACAACATTATTGTGCCGTACAATACAGCTAAATACAAACGAACAAAATTAAATGATGATTGATATAAAGATATTTGTTTCTTAACACACTTAAGGAATTTAGTTTCTAAACACTGTAAATTCACAGTGTTCTTAACACTGTTAATGAGTTCAATTTCTAAATATTTTAAATGGAAATACAAGGCAATAACAATCCATAAATGCGTTATCTACAAGTTCTATAGTCATTAAACATTATTTCAATTGAAAGGAACATATGAAAGGAAATTACCTAGAACATTTGAAAAGAAATATAAGAATATCGTTACATTTACCTAAAAGAAATTTCCTAAATAACAATGCAGATACTTGAAACTGAATTTTTAATTAATATTTACATTCACAAAAATAATATTTCTCAGTCTGTGTGGCTGGTAATTTTGCATAATATGCTTATCACATTATGTACACAGAGCCCGTAAAGAAAGAACACATGTTACTTAATTTAAATAATGGCATGCCCCCAACCCTGAATTTTGAGACCGCTTCCAAACAATCCCACTGAGATTCGACAACTTTACACAAACGACTTAAATGTTAAGAGAGAAAGGCAGGCAGGTAAGCAGATCCTGCTAATGCTAACGCCACAATGCAGTACATAAGCTGCAGAACACTGCAGTCAGAAGGATGGTCGCATTAAAAGCAGCTTGCTCCCAAGTGCCTCTCCTCCAGAGAAAATGTTCCTGAAGAACACGCGCAAGCGCAAATAACAGTCGATGCTTGTCCGTGCCTCTCCACCGTCTCGTCACGTGGTGACTCTGGAGGAGACGGGTCGAGGAAGTCGGCGGCGTTGGCTGGTGTAAGGTGGTGGTCTCTGCGAGGGCAGCTGCCAAGAGGCTTTCTCCATCGGAGGTGCAGAAGACAAAGTGAAAAATTGGCTCTCTTCCCCCCCCCCCCGGAAGAGAGCCAACTGCTTCTATACATGAAAATCGCCCCGAGTCTACCGGCTTCGATCGAAACTGTTCAGGTGAATCTCGGTCGGCTGGGAGCTTCTCACTGGGCCCGTGACACTCTGACAGCTTTGCCGTTTGATATATCATGCACTACAAATAATAGTAATAATAATAGTAAGAATAATAATAGTAATAATAATAACAACAAAACTACAGACCAATTACGTGTATGTCTACAATTTACAAATTATTTACATCCTTGATCAGTGAAAAAATCAATGAGCCTTGTGAAAGAAATGGGTTAATAACAGAGGAACAAAAAGGATGTATTAGAAGTGCTCTAGGTTGCAAACACCAACTTATAATAGATTCTGTAGTTTTAAAACAAGTCCAGAGTAAGCAGAAAAACCTTCACATGTGTTATATAGACTACACAAAAGCATTTGACTCGGTTCCTCATGACTGGTTGATAAGAATCCTCGGAATATACAGGATTTCTCCGAAGATCATAAACACTCTACAGTCATTGATGCTAATATGGAGGGTCAATCTGCATGCTAATAAGGAGAAAATATGCACCATGAACATTAAACGTGGGATATACCAAAGAGACTCTCTTTCACCCTTATGGTTCTGTGTGGCCTTAAATCCCTTGTCGTCATTGTTAAACAATAGTACCATTGGCTACAAAATTATTTCATCAGATCATAAGACTTTAAATCATCTTTTATTTATGGACGATCTGAAGCTTTATGCTGGAACACATCAAAAACATTGTTCCTTAATAGATACTGTGATAAGTGGATGATGGTTAGGGAAAGAGCCAAGGAAGAAACGAAAGGGAAGAAATATGATTTAAATGACCGCGCAAAGCTGGGCGCGTTCGGAGAAGCGCTTACTGACCAGAAGGGGTACCGGCCAAGCTGATAAGAGCGAAACCCCACGTCACATAGTGAGGGGAAAAGAGGGGAAGTGCGGCTAACCGAAAAGGAATTTCACTCTTCTGGTCTGAGCAGCGACACCGAACGGTCGTGCCTACTCCGGGTCTGAGCGGCGGTATTAAAACGGATGCATGCTAGATTCGTGGAAAGACTATTGAATTGTAGAAAGTGAAGGTGTTCGTAATAGCGGCAGTAATTTCGCTAGCTAATAAGGCGATATTTCGTGACGCAGTAATAGGAGATGTACTGCGATTGAATGGCTAAGTTGAACAAAGTCGAGTTTTTGAAAAGTGAGTTAGAAAAGTGAATCAAGTAATTATTTACCCGGCAGATAGTGCGAACACAGAACTGTAGTGAAGCAACTGACTCGTGTCGACGGGCGCGCTCGAGTACACGAACGCACGGACAGTATTAAAACTCGAGGACCGGACAAGAAGCAACGAAGACAGAGGAACCTGGTAGAACGTGCTGTGGAGGCGACGCGAGAGGGCTCGTGGCCGGCTGGGATTCGCCCTTGGCGGCGCATAGCGGCTGGGCTTTCGAGGTGGCGACAGCGCGAGTGTGCGCGACCTTAGCAGCAGACCCCGTCGGATGGCGCGAGGAGACGGCGCACGTTAAGTACCAAAGGCTTCATTCTGGGCAAAGTGAAAAGTGGAAATACGAGAGGACATGTTAGTTAATGAGAACTAATTACTTGAACCGGGGAGGGAAACGACCAGTAATATTTTCCACGTTCCAAGTCGAGGGCTAAAGCAAGGAATTCAAATTTAAATCAAAATTGTGATCTCACGTAATAGTTTTCAGTCAAGAAAAAAAAGGAAAAACTGATTTTGTAAAATAAATTTAAGCATTTTGGATGGGGAAAATGGTAAAGTTGTGTGTGTTCATTGAGCAGTAAATGGTTTTGCATTTAGTAAGCGAGGGATCCCATTCGCAAAGGCCTAATAAATTTCAGTTGAGTAATTTATTAATGATACCTGAGACGATAAATGTTTTGATTTCTTGTGCATTTGTGTTTGCTGGATATGGGAATTTTGTTGATTGGAATAAATCCAAATTTGTTATCAGAAAGGTGTCGCTGAACTTCATATCACATGTGATCCCGAATCACGGCTCCTCCCTGCCAAGACCCCTGCGCCTTTACAGGTCCCATCAAAATAATAAGGATTATGTTGGCGAAGTACCGTCACAATACTACTAGAATATTCAGCCAAGATATTATGATGAGCTTCGGTGTGGATAAATGCGCCACCATAAGCATACGGAAAGATAAAGCGGAAAAGTTGTGTAAAAATGTCCAAGGCATAGAAGAACTGCAACCTGATGCTGCTTACAAATACCTCGGAATACAACAAAATATAAAACTTGACCACCGTGAAATTAAACACGAGTTTACCGAGAAGTACAAGAAGAGGGTAACCAAAATACTAAATACGAAGCTAGCTGGGAAAAACATAATTACGGCCAACAACAGCTGGGCTGTACCTATGCTGATGTATAGCTTTGGTATTGTAAAATGGTCTGATGTGGATCTAAATTCATTGGATAGACTTGCTAGAGGTCTTCTTACAAAATTCAGATGTCTGAATCCTAACTCTTCTGTTATCCGTATGTATTTACCTAGAAGAGAAGGTGGTCGAGGACTACTCAATATTTTTAAACTCTGCAGAACCTAAGAACAAAAATGAGAGACGCTATACTTAGGTCTCAGGATTCCCTCATGCAGAAGATGGTGAGGGATGACAATGGATACTCACCACTTAATTTAAGCACCCAAGACACGAATACTACAGTACCAACTCTAAAAGAGGAAATACAAAATTGGCAACAAATGATACTTCATGGTAAGTTTCCGAACTCTCTCTTGGACCCTATGATTGACAAATCTGCGTCCTTGAAGGGGTTGAGCAACGGTTTCTTGTACGCGGAAATTGAAGGTTTTGTAGCAGCAATTCAGGACAGAGTAATAAGAACTAAAAACTATGAAAAACATATTTTAAAAACAAATGATATCGAGAAATGTAGAAGATGGAGAATCTATTGAACACATAATGGCTGGGTGCAGTACTTTGTCAGAGAGTGCCTATTAAGGCAGACATAATCAAATGGCAAAACTCATTCACCGAGAAGTAGGAATGAAACTTGGAATGTTGGGAAATAATACTACAACATATTACAAGTATGAACTAGATGCTGTGCTCGAGACGAAGACGCACGTCTTGTACTGGGATCGGCCTATTATGACGGATAAAACAGTTGATCGTAACCGCCCTGATATCCTCATAATAGGCAATGAAAAGAAAACCGTTCCATAATCGATGTCGCAATCCCTTTAACTAGCAACTTGCGGAAGTCCGATGCGGAAAAATTCAGAAAATATGAGAACTTGGCAATTGAGTTAAAAATCATTTGGAAGTTGCACGAGGTCTCCCATTTCCCCATGGTTATATCAGCTGAAGGAGTTGTCACCAGGAAATTTAAAAGAAATCTGGAGAAATTAGATATCAAAAATATCTTTGACGAAGCCCAGAAAGCCACCCTCCTTCAAACATGTCATATTGTTAGACAATTTTTAAATGAGTGACATTCATGTAGGTCAGGATGAATTTCCTTCCTGCGCAGTCCGAGCCTAGTCCTATAACATCAATTGGACAGGTGAACGTTTTCCCTGCTAAAGCAGAGAAAGTGTGAAAAATAGAAAATAATAATAATAATAATAATAATAATAATAATAATAATAATAATTACAACAACTAATGGAATCTCGTGCGATTAAATGTCATGGGATATTTAAAGTCGAATCCTGTTTCTTGTCTGCATACTTATTAATCTTTTAAGATAGGAAAAACAATGCATTATTTCTGTAGTGTGTCATCTCAATAATCTGGCCTGGCGTGGCGTGGCATGCTTTGGCCTTCTCTGCCCTAATCTGCCCTAGCCCACCCTGCTCCTTCCCACCATCCTCACTCTCTGCTGCCTTACCTGACGTTGATACTACCCGCCTTACGGCCAAGTTGAGCGTGATGCCTACTTTAGAAACTAGTAGTGTTACAAAAGCACACAGTTTCTCACATTTTTTTCAAAATATGCTATTTTCGAAAATTCAGATTTCAATGAAAATGAGACTCCCACCATTCCTTTCAGCGTCCTTTATGCAATCCGTGAAAAAGTCTGAAGAAACATTTCCAGCTTTGAGGTAAAAATAAAAATTGCATACAAAAAAATAGAAGTTTCAGCAAGCAATTTTCGAAAAAAAAATGAGTTGGCCGAAAATATATTTTTACCGCATTTTGTTACCGTTCTTTGATACATTCGACGAGAATAATTTTTAAAAAAATGGAGCGTTTCTTGAGTAAAAATTGATGAAAAAATTAAAATTACCTATATTTTGCGGAAAATTGCACAAAAACAACTCATATTACTATACATAAATTTCTCGAACTTGAATATGCCCTTAATCGAAATTAAACATGATCTCATTTCAATATTTTTCTTTAAAGAACATATTTTATTTATAAGAAATATGTATCTTCTATATTATAACCCTCCGTTACACGCGCTGCGTTTGTGACGTGAGTACAGCGCGCGGACTGAGAGTCCGCAAACTTCTCTCATCTTCCAAATTTAATAGCGTATTTTTACAGTATCTTTCATGAATATTAAATAGACTTTGTCTTGCAATAATGTCACTCAATTGATGGTTTTTAATATATTTCTTAGATTAATATATTAAATCTGTTTCCCGTCCACTTACGCGCGCGCCCGCATCCCCACTTGCCTCTCTCTTATATATTTATTAATAACTACAAATCTTATTTTTTTGACATTGGATGCGACCGATTACAAAAAAATTATAGGTCGTTGGTTGGTGCAAGTTATCCAATACTGGAATGAGACCTGCTATCATTTGCAAGGGTGTTTTCAAAGTTACAATAACAACTCAAATTTCATTCTGAAAAAAAAAAAAAACTAACACCCTCGTGTCTGTTATTACGTTACCTTCGAGGTATTTTGCACATTCTGCCAACTAAACATAACAACACCTCACAATAATATCAACAAATTAAAACAAAGAATAAACATTCATCATCACAATATTTACAATCACATTCATGCTATACTGAGAAATGCGCATTCTCCCTCTGTCGTCATTTCGTAATTAAACGTATCTTATTAATGAATGACAGTCTTGGCCTTGAACATGAGAGAGTTCCGTCGCATTTATTGAATGCATACGCAGTTCACTTCCCTTGAGTTGTGTTGCATCTGCGCCAATCTTTTGTGTCGTCCAGGACAACTCCCAAAAGAACGGTGGCGCCGACCACCATGTGATTAAACGTTTCTTCTCCCGTTTACATTAAACATATGTCGCAGCGATACTCAACCATTATGATGTCCTGCACTGAACGACTGAACTCGCGATCCGCTCGCCTCCACGACTCAAGTACAGTAATCCCTCAACGCGAGAGTTAGGTCCCCAAAGGTGGCTTAGATTCTTGGATAACGAAAAACTGTTTAAAAAAAGAAACAAATCTGAAAATCAACTACAGTACAACTGATTAAGCGCTACTACAAACAGAATTCACAATTAACATTCCAAAAGGAAGAAATAAAATGATGTTTGAAACTTATTTCGAAGTTGAAAATTATTGGACATAGGATTTGCTAATTTTTTTGTTCCATTACCTTTCTCGCTGTTCTAATATGCAAATATGAAACAGTTCCTGCTTCTATTCTCTCTTAAATTTCGAAGTTATTTCCATGTTTGGATCACATTCGAATGCCAGTTCCACCAGAGTTTGTTGATTTTAGAACGCCATTAACAGTTTTGACATTAAAGTTGCTCCAGGACGCAGTTTTGCTTCCGTTACTTCATCATTACCGACGATGAGGTTTTCTTCACTGATGATTTCCCGAAGCTCCTCTACAATGAGCTCATTATAATGAGAGTTGTACAGATCCTGAATGGCTTTTCTGTTTATTTGGTCAAAACTCTTACCTCCAATTGGACGCAACTGAATTGAATTATTTTACAATTGTGTTATTCTATAAATGTGAATTGACATTTCATCTGTGTAATTTTTTAATAAAATTATACTGCGAGCTCCGACGTCAGTCGAGTTCGTTTCCCAGACGATGATAAAGGAAATAAATGTGCTCGAAGTCGCGAATGTTAAAACTGGTAGCATTTCTCTAATCGCAAATGTTCGGAACTCGCGAAAAGCGAATCCGCGAATGTCCAGAGATTATTGTACCATCTGCTTGCCTCCACGACTAAAGTATCATCTCTGCACAACTGAACTCGCGATCCGCACGCCTCCATGACTAAATTCATCCGACGAAAAGTATTGTTGGGATTCTTTACCAAAACTTCGCCCCAACAAAACACACTCTCTTCGTCATTTGTCCTTCTTAACTAACATTCAATATTTATATTTACGCCTCTCCGGAGTCCCCTTAATTAGTTGTATTTACCTAAAATTCCTAAAATTTCCCTTCTAATTTTTTATTCGTTCGAAACATAAAAAATTTCACATTGTTCAGTCTTAAAGTTCGTAATTTTTAACACATTTTCACCAGAGATTATCGGTCAACTGTCTTTTTGACAACTTCCGGAACACATTCACTCTGTTTAATTAAAGAAACCACATTTGCTGCTTTATAAATTATGTGGGCCCATTTACAAAACTGTTCTCAATTTTCCTGCAAGCTATGCTCGATCTTGAAATCGCATTTATTTACCGGTGATACACAAAATGTCCGCACACTATTCTGCAGTCATTTGTCGAATCCGCTATAGTCCGCTATCGCACTAAAGCGTTCGCCTCCTATTGTCAGTTTCATCTGCGATGACTTTCCTTATGTAAGGTTACGAATAATTACAATATATTTAATGCAATTTCCTGCTAATTTGTGATAACACATTTCTGGGGCAATCTGATAGCAACAAATATTAGAAACTAGAAAAAATCATGACGATACTAATAATAACACGGTTGCTTTTAAAAAATAAAATTAGGTCATAATATTTAAAATAAAAAAATGCTTTCAAAAACATAATAATGATGATCCATTAAGACGTGAATTTAATGATTATTTTATCTCAGTATCTTGAACCGTTTAGAATAGAAAATATTATAATAGTTTTATTAAGTTACTATGAACAATTATAAGTAACTGAACCGTAAACATACCACAATATTGGACTTGTTGATATGCAAATAATTTACCATTTTATACAATATTTATAATAAAAAATTTTGTGCACTTCTCTGATAGTTAACATTGATGAATTATTAGAAAAATGCATATATATATATATATATATATATAATGTTAAAATAGTAACACATGAGAAAAGTGAGAGTAGAACTTACAACGCTAACACTCGCGCGCGGAATGACGCTCCGCGTCGGTAAATATTCCGCTGTGGGCAAGGTCTGCAACGATTGAGAAAGATACCTATCCATGAGTCACCACGGCTGTGGAAGATACAGGAAGCCGCAACTCAATATCTCACGATAACTGATAATGAGAGGCAAAAGTAGATGAGTGCGGACTCTCAGTCCGCGCGCGTGTAACGGAGGGTTAATTGCACTTTTGCAACTTTCGAAAAATCTGGGATTTCAATGAACATGAGGTCTGAACCATTCTCTTACGCGTCCTTTACACTATTCGAGGCCAAGTTTAATAAAAACAATTGATGCCATTTTTAGGACATTTTGAATGTGTTTTTGTAGTATCATATTGCGATGTGTCATTTGACCATCGCACGTCGCCACCCCAGTGTCACGCCACATTAACAGAAGCTCGGAAGGTCGGCCGGCCTCTCGCCTCGCCTGATCAGTTCCGCACAGCTGCGTAGGCCTCTCCACACCCTGAACAATAAATCCACCCACTTTGTGTTTCTGACAAAATGAGTGACTCCCGGAACAACCGCGTTATAGACTTGGTGCTAGCACGCGGCAAGATAATCCCCTAAGTCCAATAAACCCATCACATGTCAGCAGAAGAACCACGTGCGCACTTCTCTGTGCTAAACAAAGACATCCAATGGCCGCGAAAGGAAGCGATCATCTTAGCCAACCAGGTTACAAACGACATAGAAAATTCTGGAACTCAACAAACCGACCTATGAAAATGCTGGGCAGGAAGCACGTAATAACCCTTGCATGGTGCGAAAGAAAGAAGGGGGAGAAACACAGCGAGAGGCTCGAATGGCAGACGGGCGAAAAACACGAGAGGGGGTGGTCGAGCAGAGATAGCATACGACAGTCGAAATTTTCAACAACTTAAAGTTACAGTTAGAGAGCGGCCGAATATCGGCTTTTAGAGAAATCACTAGTGAGAGCAACGGTAAAAGACGACAATAGCGGTTGGTGAGAGGCAAGCATTGAGCCGACCACCACGAGACCTGCCCGGCCTTCGTCCAACCGCGGAATTTATTCCAAACAGCCAGATTTTGGCTTCCAACGTCATACGCGGTCCAGGTGGCGTGTGACGGCCTGAGACGCGCGCCAGCGCTACGTAATTGCTGCGCTGACATTCACCGCCGACATCCCGAGCGCCGGCACCTTCATTCCGGGGGACAATTGTGAGGCTGCCGTTCCAACGCTCCAGCGGCGCTCCTGAGGGTCCTGCCGCATCAGTCCATCGATCGGTGAGCAATCCCGTCGCGGTGACGTAGCCATTACGCCATCATCAACTTGTAAGTCATCTTCATCATCATCACTTATTTGATAGCCAAAAACAGTAATTCCGTGTTTGCAAGAACAGTTTTTATAATAAATGTGTCCCCGCCATTTTGGACGGGTGAAAAAGACTAAATTCTGAGTAAAGTGTTTATTATTTTAAAACAAAGAAACCATTGCAATCCCTCGACCCAGGGCACTCACCCCTGAGACGCTCAACGCCGGCAGTGAAATAGCAGGTAAGTGGGCGCGCGCTTAGCGCCCCTTTAAATAAATTTAGCGCGCGTCCCCCCTGCTATATGGGAACGTCCGTCATACCATCAGTGTGTCGGCGCTTCCGTTCTGTGGTGTGACCTCCCCCCCGATTCCGTTCCAAAAAATCGGCATCCGACGTGGGCGGTTGCATCACAATATCAAAAGTATCCTCAAAATTCAAAATATACGGATGAAACTCCCAAAACCTTGAGTTCACTGAGATCGATCGGGGAAGTTCCTCCAACTCAGAAGATCAGAGACAGCCACCCCTGGATGACTCCGATTCGGAATTTGAGGGACCACAACCCATAAAAAACTTTCAAGAATATGATCATTCTTGTCTGTTTTGTCAGCGGTTTGTTTTCCGAAATTAGAAATGGTGAAGATACTCACAGAATGTGCTGAAGACACACACAGAAAGGGTGGACACTCACAAAATGTGCTGGCTGGAGGAAGATCTGTAAATATGTGATTTTTGTAAATTAACGTTTTTCTGCTTACATTGTATTATTGGCAAGTGCAGTTCACTGTCATTATTTATATTTACGTTTTTCTAAAAAAGTAGAGGTAGCTCATATTTGAGCCCCATTTTAAAAATTCCACATTATGTCAATTTTTTAATAAAGCGTTTTATAAAACTGTGATTTTTTAATTCTGAAACTTTCCAGAATTGATGGTTATCAGTAAAAGGTACGGATCAAAGTTTAAATTCCCCCTTTGCCCAAAAATGTGCCAACTACATTCAAAAATCAAGAGCTAGCCCATATTTGGACCTTGTTCTCTATATAATAATTACCTATTAAATAAAAAATATAGGTAATTCATATATCAAAGAATCCAAGTCAGCAAGCTTTCCTGCTTTCATGATTGTAGTACATTTCTCACAGATTGCAATGCGACCATCGAGTGTACGTCACTCGCTAACTAAACTGGCGGCGCTCACCCGCCGCGCGTATCGCACGCGCTCAAGCGGCCGGCCGGCCGGCGCGCCGACAGCCGAGCGCCGCGCAACGGCGCCATTAAAAGGCCGCCACATTGGCGCGCCGCGCCGATTTCACGCCATTCCCGCCCGCGAGCGAGCGGCCGCCGATGGCGAGCGGCCGTCGACAATATGGCCGGGCGCGCACGCCGCGCCACGCCGCGCGGTCGTAGAGGACGCGCCCGCAGAAACCTCACGAGGCGAAAAACGCCGCCGACCAAAACGCTCCTGGCGCCGCGCCGCCCACCGCTTTCAATAATGCACAATAAACAAAGTCCCTGCTGATGTCTCCGGGTGACGTTATTGGTAAACCGAACGGTGCTGCGGCGTTGAATTTTGTGGGGTTTTGAAACGAGACACTTCGGTGTTAGCGGGTCGGATGGATAATGGGGTTCGCGGCGTAATTTGCTGAAAGATCGTTGGAACTTTGACGTTAATAGGCGCCCATTTTGTGTTGAGTAATTACTGTCATGAAAATAGGCGAATGTGGTAGTGAAGATAACTTTGAATCATCTATTATGTCTCTCTTGTTCAAAAGAACAATTAACGTTTATTAATGTATTCATTAAATGTATTTATTCATTTAAAATGGTTAGCGAATATCAATAATGGTGCTTCATAATCAATAATAAAAGGTGAATGAAGTTAGTTCATAATAAACAGTTTTTTAACCTTTAGTTTCCCTCCGGTGCTTGTGATAATGATGTTGTGTATTATACGCACACGTTTTTGAGCCCCGGAATACCTTCCCCCACTCCTTTACTAACATTACTTGAATTACGCACAAACAATAGCAGAGAGCATTGTGGACGAACACTGATGACTAGCAATGTTAGCTCCCGTGTAACAGAAACTATTTTGCATCAAAAAACGATCCGCAAATTCAATATAATAGTCCTGCCGTAGAAATAACCAACCACCTCACCATTCTTACATCTAGAGAAATGAGGAATCAAGAAATCGTGCGTCGATATTCATCATCTCTCTTTTGTGCATTAATGTGGTGCTACAACTTCTCGCGGTTTCTCGCAATATGTCTATTTTTTGAAACTTTTGATTGCTACATTGTCATAAGTTCTATGAAAACAACATTGTTCTGTTCATGACAAATTCTTGTTTATTTTTTGTGGAATATTGCCACGGTTTAACTCAAAACAAAGCTAAAACTACATAAATATTTTAAAAACAGAATACTGCAAAACATTATGTGAAGATTTCACTTTGAAGAATATATTTTATCAACAAAATTATCTAACTTTAATAATTTCAGTTATAATGGAAGGTCGAAAAAAATTGTAGCATTGAAAATTTTGAAAACTGAGGGTTATCAATAAAATCAGATCTTTACCATATTCATAAACGGACTTCGCTGTTTTTGAATGGGAAAAAATCTAGTGATGCTTTAACAGCAAAATACATTTTCCTGTTATTTGTGACTTTTGCATTTTTCGAAAAATTTAGAGATTGCAATGAAAATTGCATATGCGCCATTTTATAAACGTATTTTGGAATATCCCAGGGAGAATGAGAAAAATGGAGCTTTTTCCGAGAAAAGCGTGTTATTAAAATTACCTTTTTTGACGCAAAATTACGCAAAAATTATTCATATTTTGAAAAAAATGTATGAGATCTTATTTAAAGATCTATTTTTGAAGAGTACAATTCATTATAAAAAGCTCTCTACCTTCAGTATTGTAGTTGTTTGCAAGTGTTACATACAAATAGTCACCAAATATGTTCTAGGAGAGATATCAGAGGAGTTCCAGAGGAGAAGGTATCAAAAGGTGTATAAATTTCACAAAATTATTGTTATTTACTTTCATAGCCTTGACGTTCGTTGTGTTTGGACACAAAACATTGTCTGGTGCTTATTAACGCATCTACAGGTCGACAATTCGTTTATTTAGAGTTTACGCCACATTGCTTCAATAATAATTTAAAACACCACGGACACAATCTTTTAGCTTTTTTAACAGAACAATTAAGTCACTTATGTATTTTTGTTTCAGATTCTGCATGATCAGTGGGAGACTGTGCTTATTCTAGGTGCAACGACCCCGACCAAGTTCAGCATGACCATCACTTTTCTGCACTATAATGGAACACAAAAAGCATCGTGATGGATGGTGAATAGTTATGATATTATGCACATTAATCAGCATTTTTTAACGGATATATTTCCAGACGTTATTGCTAATAATGTTTTTGTTTACTTCTGCGACAGTTTTTAGAATCAATGAATAATTTAAATGAGATGCATGTACGCTCTTAAAAGTTTGCAGACCCTCTATCCGCCATATATATCTAGGTAACTAGTCATAAAAAAAACAGGAAAAAGGTTCTTACGTTAAATATAAAATCGTTGAATGAAGATTCTATCCGACCACCGATTCTATTCACTACCTTCGGATTTTATTTCAAGCCTTCTATAAGTATATACTACGTGTATATTCAGCATACACCAATAATACTTCTAAATATTATAATATCGCATAAATTGAACGAGAATTGTGAAATTTCGTCATTAAATGTAATTATCAAATTTTCGTCATTACGTAACCAATCTATGCCTTTATTCTTTGTGCACATATCAACATTGTTGTTTTTTGTGAATCTTCCTGTTGTATCTCTTACAATGTAGAAGAAATACATTTCCGAATAATATTTACATTTATAAAAATATGACAGTTGTGAAACACTATAGTTTGTCATTCATACTTTCATCCATTTATTGCTAATTATCGGTGGTTATTATCTACTTAGTTATCAGGAATGTTCAGGACATCTGAGTATCCTGAAACAACAAATGTGATTTATATTTGTCATTTTATATTAAAATCGTCACATAGTCAGTTGGTCTTAAGTGTTGGTGTATTCGATGGAAATCTGCTACTGTTGGACGTCTCTGAGAGAAATCATGAGAGCTGAAATGTAGTTATATATCATGGAAGGAATGCGGCAATCCATACTATAAAGATAAATGTAAGGAGAAAAATCAGTTAAATAATTATAACGAAATTCATTCAGAACTTTAATAACTGTATTAAAATACCATAACTGTTAATGGATTCATTTACATATTATTTTATATCTCTTGTTTGTAAGCATAAAATCTTTTACCATGACAGGATTTAAAGAAAACACACACACGCACATCTAATCTTTACAACTAATGTGTTTTTATTTAAATAATCATTTTCAACAACAACGTTTACGTTTTTGACAATTTCTTTATTTAACCATAACCTTCATGCAAACTATAGATAGAGCAGCAGATAGAAAATAGGTAAATGAAAACAAAATTATTGTTTTAAATTTAATATTTGAAAATAAATAAATAAATGTTTAACTTCGACTTTAAAATTTATGAGAGTTTTTAAATTTATTGAAGTAATTGTTTTTATTTAACTTTAGGTAACATTTTTTCAAGTAAATTACAGACTCATCATATGAACATTGTAAAGTTTTCTTGGTTAGAGGAAGAAACCGCTCGTTGTTACGTTCATGCAAGGTCTAATTTCGGGCAGGTTTGACACGGGAGAGACTTGTCTGATTTGTGTAGCGCAGCCAGCAGAAGTTTCGCTAGGCGCTTCCGAGAGGTGGGGGGGTG
The DNA here is from genome assembly GCA_031308135.1 of Acheta domesticus. Taxonomy (NCBI): domain Eukaryota; kingdom Metazoa; phylum Arthropoda; class Insecta; order Orthoptera; family Gryllidae; genus Acheta; species Acheta domesticus. Next base: position 181,441,786 of record JAHLJT010000631.1, on the reverse strand, counting down.
GGGGGAGCGAGCACGCTTTCATGCCTTATGCATCACACACAGGCTCCGCCGGATCGATGCGCGCTGATTAGCTAACTGGCGAGAGCGCTGAGGGGGAGGGCAGAGAGCGCAGGGGGCGGGGCGTGAGGGAGAGGGATGAGGAAGTGCGGGGAAAGATGGGGAGTGCGAGAGAGGAGAGCGACGGGGGTAGAGAGTGAGGGAAAGAGACAGAGAATGGGGGGGGGGCGAGTAGTGCGAGGTAGAAGGCGAGGAGTGCGGGGAAGATGCTGAAAGAAAGGTGAGGTGAAAATGCGAAGAGTGCCGGAAAGAGACATAAAGTACTGTGAAGGAGGCGAGTAGTGAGAGGAAAGAGGCGGAAAGTACGACAAAAGAGGTAGAGAGTGCGGACAAGAGGCGGAAACTCCTGTGAAGGATGTGGGGAATGTGGGGGAAAAGTGAAAAGTTCTGTGAAGAAGGCGGAGAGTGCGGGAAGATGCAGAAAGTAGGGTGAAGGAGGCGAGGAAACGGTGAAAAGTACGGCGAAAGAGGCGGGATAAACGGTGAAGGAGGCGAGGAGTGCAGGAAGAGGTGGAATGTCAAGTGCAGGAGGTGAGGAATGAAAGAAAAATGAGAAAAAATATAGCGAAGGAGGCGGGGAGTACATGGAAGAGATGGAAAGCACGGGGAAGGAGACGGGGAGTGTGAGGAAGAGGCGGCAAGTACTACGAAGGAGGTGGAAAGTGCAGAAAAATGGCGGAAATCACCATGAAGGAGGCGGGGGTGCGGAGGAAGATGCGAAAGTGTGGATGAAGATATGGGAGGTACTGGGACAATGAGGTAGGGAGGACGGAGAGGCGCGATGTACAGCTAAATGAAACTGCTGGGTGACCGGACCAATATGGAGACTCCATAAGTCATAGTACTCGTATTACGTTATCAAATTGATGGGACGTAGTATGCATAGGAAACATCGCAATTAATTTAACACATTCTGAGAAAATCCGTACTTTTGTGAGTGCACTTACACTTGCGTTCGATACGAACAAAACCTATTAGTATTATAATCCACGTGATCGTGGTGGCGCAAAATGTCGTTCCTTAAAAACCACTTCGTAAAATAATTCATTTGAATTACATACTGGATAGCGAACATACCGATCAAATATATCGAACTAAACGAACAAGGAGAGTCCGCTTTTCACTTATGAAGACTTCAAACGCGCTCTCCATTTCCACTATCTACAACCAACTACTTATAGTTATTCTAATGGGGTTGGTCGTGAACATCCTAACGTTATGGCGCTACATTTTTCACAGTTTTTTCTTTCATCCTCAAACCATGTCTAAGGAAATAGTTTCCATTAGTTGGTCACATGCATTCATGTAGCGTGTTTTAAATAAGTTTAAGTGAAATGGGTACTGGAACTAAATTTGAAACGATTCTGACATCCTATCCTACGGAATAAGAGTATTCTTCAGAAATACAATAGAATGACCAAAATCGATTTATTTTGAGGAAACAAAATGGTTTAAGAAACACAAATGTAGACCCACACTAGAGAGTTTTCTCCCATGATCCCCTGCATGCTCTTCCGTATGTTCCCAACATATTGTCATCATATACCCTCAAATGTTCCTCACAGATCCGTTTACATGTACCCGAATATTCCCCTCAATTTTCGAGTCATGCTACACAATATTCTCAATATGTTCCCCGCACGTTTCGCGCAAGCTTACCCTATGTTCCTCATGTGCTCCCCGCATGTTACATTCATGTTACGTGCATGTTACTTGCATGATACACATACGTTTCTCGGATTTTCCCACGTCTGACTAGCATATTATGCCCATGATGCATACATACTACTCCTATGTTACACGCATGTTGCACTTATACTACCGAAGTGTTGCAAACATGCTAGCCACATGTTTTCCAAAGTGTACCTGCATTTTGCCTTTTTGTTCACTGCATGTTAACTATATATTCCAGGATGTTCCCTTGCGTGGCCCCCCATGTATTCATAATGATACCGCATGTCTTTCAGACGTTTCTCACATGTACAGTCCAAGTTCCCGCACACGGATAATAGGAATTTTAACTGTAAGCTCAGAAAGTTTTATTAATATTTTTTATCGCACCTTTTTTCCTGAAACGTACATCCGAGGTCAACACATTTGTCCCATTGAGGATGAAACTGAATATTTTGATTGTAGAGAAAACGTTCCGTCCTGTCTCTCACTCCATGTCGCTCAGTGCCACTCTGCCCTCTCCACCTTCTCCGCCATCGCCACTACTTTCCGCTCTTCGTGCTCCGCCCCGCGAATCTCCGCACCACCCAGTCATTGCCACTATTCCGGCTCTGACCCACTCGACACTGTTTGCACCCCCCCGCCGTCGTCGCCGCCGTCTCCAGTACCCGCTCTACGTGCTCCGCCCGCAACACCCCGTTCTGCCGTAGCCTTGCCCCTGCTCCGGCTGTCTCGCTCGGCAACTCTCTCCCAATATCTGCGGTCCCCATCGTTGCCGTCACCCCCTCATCGCCCCGCACTGCGCCACTCATCGCTCTGGCGTGACCTTGTTTGTTTTCCGGAGCGATCCGACTCGCTCGCCACTAATCTATATCTCTTCCCAGTCACAGTTATCGCCGAAACTCCGCGCACTTCGCGCTCCGCCTCAGCACTGATCGCTCTGCCACGACCTTGTGTCTGCTCCGGAAGGCTCACTGCCGGTCCGCACCACTCCTCGCCTGACTACCGTCGCCGCCACTCCCCGCTCATCGCGCTCCGCACCCCGCAACTCCTCGCTCCGCTCCCCGCAACTCCCCGCTCCGCTCCCCACAGCTCCCCTTTCTGCTCTAACCTTGCCTCTGTTCCGGCTCAGTTCTGCTCGGCAGCTCTCACCCTCTCTCTGTGTTCACCGGCTCTGCGTTCACCATTCATTGTCATCCACTCTCTTCGCGCTCCGCCTCAGCACTGATCGCTCTGTCCTGACCTTGTCTCTGCTCCAGAGGGCTCACTGCTGGTCAACACCACTCCTCCCCTGTCTGCCGTCACCGCCGTTGCCAACCCTTCACGCTCATTGCGCTCCGCTCCGCCCTCACACCGCTTCGCCCTGACATTGTTCTCACTCGGGATCCGTTCCACCCGGCACCTCTCTGCGCCTCTCCGCCATCCACGCATTCGCCACCACTCCCCGCTTCTTGCATTCGGCCCCGTAACCCTCTGTCTCGCCGTTTCTTTGCGTCTGCGTGGCACTACTCTGCTTCCATACGCCGTCCTTGCCATCGCCACCACTCTCCGCTTTCGCGCCCTGCCGTAACACTCTCGCTCCGCTCTGTCCTTCCGCCTCCGCCCCGCTCGGCACCACTGTGCCCCTCTCCACCGACCACCATTCGCTGCCACTCCCCGCTCCTCACGCTCTGCCCCATCACTCACCCTCTCGCCATGCCCTTGAGCCGGCGTGGCATCACCCAGTTCCTCTCCGACGTTACCTCCATCTCCGCCTCTTCCCTCTTTCGTGCTCCGTCCTGTCACTCTTCGCTCCGCTCTGTTCTTCCACATGCTTCCACCGCTCACCATCTGTCTTGACCTTGCTAGTTCTCCGGAGGGCTGTGTCCCACTCGGCGCTAAGATCTCCCTCTCCGCCGTCTACTCTATCGTCACCACTCTCCACTCTTCGCGATCTATCCTGCCCGCTCATCTGATCCATACTTGCTCGCTCCATCTCCATCGGAACTGAATTTCAATTTTCAACATCAATTATTCAGGGTCTAATTACGCTATTTGAAAAGTCAATGTGCATTTTGAGGAAATTAAAGGTAACCCGTCAAAAATGACGGGACAAAATCAAACTCTCATATTAATGTATTTGGCATTTTGAATAAATTGCCGGACTTCCGGCTAGCTAATGGTGACCCCAATGCGTGAGCCTAGTTAATTCCCACGTTCGGGGGGTAAGAGAGCCACGTGACGATCAACACGAATTCCCTTCACCGTCAACACGAATTCCCTTCACCGTAACTAGCAAACTCAGCTTCCCTGAGCTGTTAATACTTACATAGCTACAGAAAATGAGATGTCTTTACAGGAAAGGTACAACTCTTTTGTTTACCTCGACCGGGAGTTAAATACAGAATCGCACCACGGGAATCTAGTGTGCTGCTTATGAGCCTTACTAAGGGCAACTCCCACATTAAAAATGTATTATATAGAATTCTAAAACAATTTAATTTTTAATACTAAATATACAATTTTTCTTTTTAAAATTTTCTTTTTGCCAGTAATAAGTTTCAAAATGGGACCCACGGTTCTCTAAATGTCCGTAAAGTGATTTTAAGAAGATTCTGAATCGGTCACGAGGAGAAAATTTGAGCTATTTGCAATTGTCACTTCCTACGAAGGATTTGAATTTAGTTCCTCTGTTATTAATGATAATTATTGAGACACTCTGCATCCTAGAGAGCCAGCGGCATCTTCATCGAAGATTTGGTCCAAAGTGTTCGTAGAAACGTACATGCGTACATGCTGCCCGCAGTACATGCGCGCAACCCGCCTGCATGGGCATCTTCCATTTCTCTGCATCGGCAGCCCGGAACACGGCCGTATATTTTCAGAGTTGTTTTCCCCTGCCGGTCGTATTTTTATTATATCCTTGGTTATTCATTTGCTAGTACAACATAATTTTGTACTGTGACGAATGTTTTTCGTAATAAATCAGCATTATTGGTTTATAATACTCTTTGGAAGTGAATTTCGTTGTACCTGACCTATACCTTTACAATTGTGCTCCCTGGAAATTTTCCCTAATTTGTGCAGTCCTAGCGCTCGTCGTCGAAATCAGGGATAATTAATTCTTTTGGCCTCTACAGGTCTCGAGTTGTATTTCTTTAGTTCTAGCGTGAGATTTCCCGGACGCGCCCATGGCACTGACTTCCTGCACAATAGTGCAAGAACGATTTCCACCCCATCTAACCCCCTCAAACTGCGAAACCGAATTGCGCACCACAATAACTACCGATTTGTACAGTGACAATAGCACGTTTCTATCTTTTTTCAGTTGCTCAAACTTTACGATTATTACAATCTCGGACGCGCAGAATATTGTTATAGATGTTATGAGTTATCAAAAAACAAGTGATTTATTTCGATGAATTAACCACTGTTTTCAAAACATTTCCAAAACAACTGGAAGAGATAAAACAACTTAACAAGTGTTTATAAATTTTAAACGCTAAAATTTTGAAACAATGAGGTAAGAAAGGAGGATATGAGTAATTTTTACGAATTCTCATACAGACAAACTTTTCTTTTGAGGTGTACACATTTTTATTATTATCAAAATGAAAATGTAGGTTTGTATAAGAAGCAAAAACTTTTAGATACTACAAACTAAAGATCTGAAGAAAGGAGCTTAAATTGTGCTCAACTGAATATTCTGTCTTTCAGTGAAAACATAATCGAAATTGGTGTACTAGTTTCCGAAAGTAGTTCACGCCGCCCCACAAAATTTACAAAACGATTGAATGAGTTGTTCTACAATGTAAATAACAATATGAGCTTACAAGATGGCAGTTATTTCGAAGTATCATCTACACACTTCAATTATGTTCATATAGATTTTCAAAACAAAAACAATGGGTTTAAACATTGTTGGCGAAAGAATGGAAAAACTGTTATGAACTCTCTTCCGCGTATATTTAACTGATTTGTACATATCACAATTCAATGCCCGTTGAGGATTGGTCAATATTCTTTGAGCGGTAATACGAGTGGCCTAGCGGGCATCGAGAATGACTAGAGAGATCTAGCTGGAAAAGGAAGAGAGAGAGTGCTGGTTTGGTTGGGCGGAGGGGGGAGAGGAGGGGAGGGGCGGCGGTGTATGGCTCCCGAGAGCGGAAGCCGAAAGAGCCCGGGGCAACGGGCTGGCTGCCCTCCTCCAACTTGGAGGCGACTTCACATAATACCCAGGGGGCCACTGGGGATGTTTGCATCGCGTTCGCCCAATGCTCTCCCGCGGGTTTTGTTAGGGCCAACTTGGACCGGACGCGCAACTTCTCGGGACATCATAAGACTCACGCTCTTCCCCTAAACCGTGTCTTTCCAAATAATACAACACCCATGTTTATGTAGTAATCTCTAATATTAGTTAGAAATACTATCCTAATTTTTGGTCGAAGGTAATATTTGGGTTTCCATTTAATGTTTGGTGCATTATTAAGAATAACTTTCTAAAAGGTTCAAGACATCTCATCACACTCTTCCGAAGCGTACCCAAATTTTCTGCCAAATGTTTTTCCTCACAAGAACACAAATAAACAGTAAGCAATATACAAACTGGAAAGTATCTGTGTCAGTTTTCCGAAAAAAGTTGCTTCATTTATAAAAATGACACTACTATAACACGGCATTTAATGCGTGAGACAATATTTTTGAAGTGAACCTTATTATCTAGAAAACGAATTTATTTGTGATTACCATAAGAGCTTAATTAAATTTTCTTATTTAATGATAGTGAAAGTATCTTACATTGTCAAGATTCAATCGTTCATAATTGTCAAGAGAAACTTAATTAAAAACTTAAAATATTGAACATGTTTTAGGAGTAATTTGCTAAACGAAATATAAAATACATTACTGTTGGGTCTACATTTTAAAAAACTCCGTGACATTGACCATTTTCTCCCGGACATTTCGAGCGTTTCTTGTGGTTATATTTTGCTACGTAAGAAGTGCTACATTTTTGTTGACAGTCCTTTCTAAGCTTCACTGCGTCAATTTCTTCTTTCGGTTCCGGGCGATTGGAAACACCAAATCGATATATACTGTAGATCGACACAGACATTTTTGTTGTTAAATTTACCGCTAGTGCCAAATTTACGGGCTCCCGATTTTCAGACACGGTTATGAATTCTCGTAAGCATGTATGAGATGAGATGCCGCACCACGACGGCGCCGCCAACGCCGCCGCCACCGCCACCGCCGCCGCCGCTGCAGGTCGCTTTAGGAGAGATATCGGCGGCGGATAACGGAGGGAGGAAGAGGGTACACCCCCTTACGAGGGCAACTATCTCGGCTGCTGAGAGACCCGCGAGACCCACAACTAAGACCATAACTGCCTCTTCGTCGGTCCCATCTAGAATTCATTGCACTAAGCCCCAGGCGCGGCGCGGGGAGGCGACGGGGATGGCAGCGGCTCTATCGGCCGCCGCCGGATTATCTGAGCGGCGCGGCGCGTCGCTCGCCTCGCGTCCCCGCTGCCTCTGTCACAGCTTCCGCTCCCTCGCGTGTTTCGCTTTCAACACGCCCCGTCTCCAGTTCTGCCCACACCCAGGGTCTCGCAGGTTCAACCTTCTCTGCAGCTCGGACTCCAGTGCAGCTCGGACTCCAGTGCAGCTCGGACTCCAGGCAGCTCGGACTCCAGTGCAGCTCGGACTCCAGTGCAGCTCGGACTCCAGTGCAGCTCGGACTCCAGTGCAGCTCGGACTCCAGTGCAGCTCGGACTCCAGTGCAGCTCGGACTCCAGTGCAGCTCGGACTCCAGTGCAGCTCGGACTCCAGTGCAGCTCGGACTCCAGTGCAGCTCGGACTCCAGTGCAGCGCGGACTCCAGTGCAGCTCGGACTCCAGTGCAGCTCGGACTCCAGTGCAGCCGGACTCCAGTGCAGCTCGGGACTCCAGTGCGCATCGGCTCCAGGGCGCTCGACTCCAGTGCAGCTCGGACTCCAGTGCAGCTCGGACTCCAGTGCAGCTCGGACTCCAGTGCAGCTCGGACTCCAGTGCAGCTCGGACTCCAGTGGCAGCTCGGACTCCAGTGCAGCTCGGACTCCAGTGCAGCTCGGACTCCAGTGCAGCTCGGACTCCAGTGCAGCTCGACTCCAGTGCAGCTCGGACTCCAGTGCAGCTCGGACTCCAGTGCAGCTCGGACTCCAGTGCAGCTCGGACTCCAGTGCAGCTCGGACTCCAGTGCAGCTCGGACTCCAGTGCAGCTCGGACTCCAGTGCAGCTCGGACTCCAGTGCATCTCCTATTCTGTCTTCTATGCCTATTCTCTCCAACTCCGCTTCAGTTCTGTTCTCATCCTTCAAATGGGCACCTTTGAATTGGTCTTTCCCATCACTTTACTTACACACTAGCATCCTTCTTCCTCCTCACTATCTCAGTCTTTACCTCTGCCCACATTTACTGCCCTCTTCCTGGCCTTCTCTTCCTCCGACTTCATCTGTACTACTGACTCCAACTCTGCCCACGCCCCTCTATCGTCAGTCCTCTTCCCTGTCTGTGACTCCCTGTACCATTGCCTGCTACTCTGCCACTTCTCTCCCTCTCCACTTCGACCTCTGTCACCGGCTGCCTTTACACCGTCCCTCCTTTAGTTGGGCCCACCTGAATCGGTGTTTCCCTTCCGGCTCCCTCATAGGAAACTTTTGGGTGCCCTCTCCTTTTCCACTCTGCCCTCTTTTCTCGCTATGGCTCTCCGCACCCAATGCGCTCTGTACTCTCATTGCCGCCTGCTCCCTGAAGGCGAAAATCAGAGGACTTCTAGATTTGACGCCCTTCACTTACAGGCCGGGAGCCAGCAAGAAAATCCACATACGATAAGCTCAAAGATAAAACATTTTGAGAAGTTAGCCAGTGATATGAGTAGCGAAACGCAAGTATGGTGGCCTGTAGGTGTCGGCGTTGCGCTGCACAATTTTTTAAATGTGATGTATATTGTTCGTTAGCCAAAGTGTGAAGGGCTTGTATGCCGTACCGATGTGGCGTCTCAAACAGTAGGCCATGTTGAATTCAAAGTGTCATTTTTAATGCTCTCTTGTATTACGAGCTCAAAGCTAAAGTTTTGCTCTAACGGTAGAAAATTATTTTTCATTGCCGATTATGACCTTTTCGGCATGGTCATAATCGGCAAAAATTGCAAAAGTTCACTTTATTCCGGTATCTTCCTACAACAACAGTTATGAAGATGTGTTCATCAGAAATAGTTCTTGAAAGAAAGATATATTAAGTTTTCCGAAAATATCGAAGTATCTTTTGCGTAATTTTGCATTAAACATGGGCAATTTTTAAATTTTAATCAATATTATTTTCTCAAATACGGTTCCAAATATTTTCTTTAATTTTTCTACGTATATAGCAATAAAAAGTAAAGAAAGGGGGTACTGGTCCCATTTTCGGCTCACCCTCGGTATTCTCGAAATTAAAAAAAATCGAAATTGTAAATTTGAATTTCCCACCTTTTATTTGATGCTTTGCGTGTTCGCAAAACGACAACGCGGCGACAGGAAATTCTTAGGATTTTTGTGAATTTTGCCAATCGTGTTAATCGTGCGAGGCAAATAACAATATGAAAGGAAATAGATTTAAGAAAGATAATATATTTAATTATGTATGTATTTACTTGGCGCGACAGCCCGTGAACGGGCTCAGGCCTACCAGCACCGTCCCTGCCTCGCGGCCTTGGGTTCAGGGGGTACGTGTGGTTATCACGTCGACATTCCCACGCCGTATTCCGGTCTTCTCAACCAGAGAAGTGAATTTTCTCATCGTCACACAGCAACATACACTGAGACACAAGGAAAAAAACACACTATAGACTTTCCTCGACCGGGAATCCAACCCGGGCTGCGTAGCGTAAAGGGAGCACGCCAATCAAGGGCTAGCCATGGGGCTGTAATGTATTTAAGAAGAACTAACATTACTCGTACTTTAAGAAGAACTACATTTCTCGTACTTGAAGTTTTGATAGCTGATAATGGTATTTAGAAAATGTGAGCTCACTTCGATGAAATCGTGGCAACCTTGTGTGAAATATCATTCTTTCTTTTCTGCATAATGTGCTGAAAATACAGTAGTAGTTAAATTTATACATGTTAATTGCATTTGTAAAAGTTAGATGACTACTGATCCTGGCTAGCGAAATAAACGTAGACATGCACCACAGAGCTTCATTTAAATGGGTTAAACGGGGCATTTTTAAGTTATAACTGAGTTTTTAGAATGGACGAAATACCAATATTTCAATATTACGTAACTACTTCCAATAAGGCGAGTAAGTGTGGACTGTTGTAACAGCTCTTTCTGCATAAAGCATATATTGAAGCCCCTTCCTGTTGCATTATACTGACGTAACGAAATTAAAAGCATTAATTCATATAACAACTTATTTATGCACTGCATCTTCATTTTGAAAACTGTTTTTTAAAATTAAAATTAAAAAAATTGTGGAACAGTAGTACTATACATTTACGTCTTTCCATTTGCTATGCGTCCCTCTAAATTTAGTTCTCGTGGCCAGGCTTCACAGGACCGATTAACGTAAATCCTTCATGACTGGCGTGCACACACCGACCGTCTGGTTTGTCCCTCTGCCCTGTCCCGTCGCTCAGCCGTCATCCTTCGTAAATCCCTTCGCATTCCTCACCCCTTTCCCCCGTCATCTCCTTTCTCTCACCATCGCTCCCGTCCTGCCCCGAATCGGCGCAAGGCCCGCCCTCCGTCGATGCCCTCCCCCTTCCCCGCATCAGAGCGCCACGCCGATCGGATCTGGCACAGAGGCTGCAGGCGGCGGCGGGGGCGGGGGCGGGGGCGGCGATGGCAGAGCCGATAGTAAAATCCCGTGCGGAATGGCGTCGGTCGCCGCGTGCTGACGGCAGATAAGAAGCCCGGCTCGACGGCGCCGCGGTCGGGGTCGCCGCGCCGTCATCGCACTTCACGCCGCCTCTTCCGCTGCCGTTTCCCCTCCCCTCACCGTTCCCGCTTCCGGAACCGCTCCCGCCCCGCTCCGCCACTTCCAGCTCCCGCGTCTCCGCTCCAGGTCTCGCCCTCCCGCTCTAACTCCGCTCCCTGCTGCAACTCTCGTTCTCGCTCCCAATATTGCTCCCCGTTCTCTCATTCGCCGTACCACTCTCCGACCATCGCGCTCTCACCCACTTCCGTGCACGCTTCTATTTCCACCCCACTCTCTCCCCCATTCTTCCTGCACTCTCGCTCCCTCTCAAACCTAGTTCCGTCTCCTTTCCCGTCCCACTCCCCGCCCCCCCCCGCTTCACTACAGCTTCTCCCCATCACTTTCTTCCTCCACGCCAAAACCTACTCTCGCCCTCGCTTCCAATCCTCTCTCATTCGCGGACCCCTGCTCCGACCCTCGCCCCTCTCCTCCTCTCACATTCTCTCCTGCACTCTCGCCCCGCTCTCAAGCACATTCCCGACTCTTCTTCCCCGCTCCCGCTCCCCACTCCCTTCTCTAACCCGCTTCCGCATCCTGCCCTCATCTTCTTGCTATCAGTCCCCCTACTCACGCCTAAGCAGCGGTAAAACGGCAGCCATCAGGAGCATGATCATTAGGGGCGGATTTTAATGAGATGTGTTTTCTTTTCAACTTTAGAACAATTCCGTATAGAATAGAAATTCATTTTATGTTATGATAAAACGAAATAACTCATTTTTATAAGATATTTCTTTGTCATTTTTCGTCGATTTCGACAAATAATAATTTTTTACCTTCTTACGTAATTTTAATGCATTTTTTTGCTGTTTTCATCGATTTTAATATAATTTTAATGGTTCTTGATTCGGACAATATTTAGGATATGAACCAAATATTCACCACAAAATTCCTGAGTAGCCTACTCGATTTCTTCGCTCATATATCAGCTGTCAGCCGTTGTGAGTTTTATGTAATCAGGTTCCCTTTGACGCCTGTCGGCTTTATTGCCAGTTCGGTCAATTTTGCGATAAATAAAGGTAGAGATTTTCTTTAAAAAAAAATAGTTCAAACCAAAAGGTAGCAAGCTGAGTTCCCTGGAACAAAGGGAAGAAGTCTTGATTACATCAGTAACATATCCAACGGCTTGGGTTGTTCATCTGAAGTAATTTGATCGAAGTTTTTTACTTATTTTTCTTTGTTTTCATGGCATTTGAAAAACTTTTAAGAGTATTTTTTTGATCATTTTTGACGATGTTTAGGTCATCAAAATCCGCCCCCTGGTCATCATCATTAGCAACAGTTACCGTTGATGCTGTCGTTACCACCTGTCACAGTCTGTGTTGCTGCCACCGCCGACAGTCGCTGCCACTGCCACCGCCACCACCAAACCCGACTACGTCAACGCAGCCCTCGCCGTTATCATCACTAACATCGCCGTCTCCACTACCGTCATTGTCAATAGCGCCCCCACTGTGCTTAGCCGCAATCTCCTGTACTGTTGTTTTAACAACTGCAGCCCTCTCCACTATCAACATACGTTATTGTCGTAGGAACACCAATTACA
>JAHLJT010000631.1:181336787-181428541 GCA_031308135.1 Acheta domesticus | reverse complement strand
TTATTTCTGTAGTGTGTCATCTCAATAATCTGGCGTGGCGTGGCGTGGCGTGGCATGCTTTGGCCTTCTTATGCCCTAATCTGCCTAGCCCACCCTGCTCCTTCCCACCATCCTCACTCTCTGCTGCCTTACCTGACGTTGATACTCCTCGCCTTACGGCCAAGTTGAGCGTGATGCCCACTTTAGAAAAACTAGTAGTGTTACAAAGCACACAGTTTCTCACATTTTTCAAAATATTGCTGTTTTCGAAAATTCGATTTCAATGAAAATGAGACTCCCACCATCCTTTCAGCGTCATTTATGCAACCGGAAAAAGTCTGAAGAAACATTTGCAGCTTTGAGGTAAAAATAAAAAGCATACAAAAAAAATAGAAGTTTCAGCAAGCAATTTTCGAAAAAAAATGAGTGGTCCGAAAATATATTTTTACCGAATTTTCGTTACCGTTCTTTGATACATTCGACGAGAATAATTTTTAAAATAATGGAGCGTTTCTTGAGTAAAAATTGATTAAAAAATTAAAATTTCCTATTTTTGCGGAAAATTGCACAAAAAAAACAACTCATATTACTATACATAAATTTTCTCGAACTTGAATATGCCCTTAATCGAAATTAAACATGATCTTATTTCAATATTTGTCTTTAAAGAACAATTTTATTATAAGAACTATGTATCTTCTATATTATAACCCTCCGTACCACGCGCTGCGTTTGTGACGTGAGTACAGGCGCGCGGGACGGAGAGTCCGCCAAACTTCTCTCATCTTCCAAAATAATAGCGTATTTTTTACAGTATCTTTCATGAATAATAAATAGACTGTGTCTCGCAATAATGTCACTCAATTGATGGTTTTTAATATATTTCTTACATTAATATATTAAATTGTTTCCCGTCCACTTACGCGCGCGCACGCATCCCCAATCGCCTCTCTCTTATATATATTATTAATAACTACAAATCTTATTTTTTTGAGATTGGATGCGGCAGATTAAAAAAAAAATTGGTCGTAAGTTGGTGCAAGTTATCCAATACTGGGATGAGACCTGCTATCATTTGCAATGGTGTTTTCAAAGCTACAATAACTCAAATTTCATTCTGAAAAAATAAAATAACTAACACCCTCAGTGTCTGTTATTACGTTCCACTCGAGGTATTTTGCCTATTCTGCCAACTAAACAAAACAACACGTCACAATAATATCAACAAATTAAAACAAAGAATAAACAGTCATCATCACATATTGACAAATCACATTTCATGCTATACTGAGAAATGCGCATTCTCCCCTGCTGTCGTCATTCGTAATTAAACGTATCTTATTAAGAATGACAGGCTTGGCCTTGAACTGAGAGAGTTCCGTCGCATTTATTGAATGCATATGCAGTTCACTTCCCTTGAGTCGTATTGCACCTTCGGCAATCTTCGGTGTCGTCCAAGACAACTCCCAAAAAACGGTTGCGCTCCGACCACCATGTGATTAAACGTTTCTCCTCCCGTTTACATTAAACATATGTCGCAGCGATACTCAACCATTATGATGTCCCGCACTGAACGACAGAACCGCGATACGCTCGCCTCCACGACTCAAGTACAGTAATCCCTCAACATTCGCGAGAGTTAGGTTCCCCAAAGATGGCTTAGATTCTTGGATATCGAAAAAAACTGTTTAAAAAAAGAAACAAATCTGAAAATCAACTATAGTACAAACTGATTAAGCGCTACTACAAACAGAATTCACAATTAACATTCCAAAAGAAAAAATAAAATAATGTTTGAAACTTATTTCAAAGTTGAAAATTATTGGACATAGGATTTGCTAATTTTTTTGGTCCATTACCTTTCTCGCTGTTCTAATATGCAAATATGAAACAGTTCCTGCTTCTATTCTCTATTAAATTTCGAAGTTATTTCCATATTTGGATCACATTCGAATGCCATTTTCCACCAGAGCTTGTTGATTTATTTACCGGTGATACACAAAATGTCCGCACGCCATTCTGCAGTCACTTGTCGAATCAGCTATAGTCCGCTATCGCACTAAGCGTTCGCCTCCTATAGTCAGTTTCATCAGCGATGACTTCCTTATGTAAGGATTACAAATTTTTAATTACAATATATTTAATGCATTTTCTGCTAATTTGTGATAACACATTTTCTGGGGCAATCTGATAGCAAGAAATATTATAAAATAGAGAAAATCATGACGATACTATATAATAACACGGTTGCTTTTAAAAAATAAAATTAGGTTATAATATTTAAAATAAAAAAATGCTTTCAAAAACATAATAATGATGATCCATTATGAAATGATTTTAATGATTATTTTATCTCAGTATCTTGAAACGTTTAGAAATAGAAAATATTATAATAGTTTTATGAAGTACTATGAACAATTATAAATAACTGAACCGTAAACATTACCACAATATTGGACTTGTTGATATGCAAATAATTACCATTTTATACAATCTTTATAATAAAAAAAATTGTGCTTCTCTGATAGTAAACATTGATGCATTATGAGAAAGATGCACATATATATGTATATATATATATATTATATATATGTTTAAATAGTAAAATACAATGTGTAAAAATAGTAACACATATGAGAAAAGTGAGAGTAGACTTACAACGCTAACACTCGCGCGCGGAATGGCGCTCCGCGTCGGTAAATATTCGCTGTGGGCAAAGTCTGCAACGATTGGAAAGGTTTTTTTCCGACACCTACCATGAGTCACCACGGCTGAGGAAGATACAGGAAGCCGCAACTCAATACCTCGCGATAACTGATAATGACAGGCAAAAGTAGATGTTGTGCGGACTCTCAGTCAGCGCGCGTGTAACGGAGGGTTTAATTGCACTTTTGCAATTTTCGAAAAATCTGGGATTTCAATGAACATGAGCTCTGAACCATTCTTTTACGCGTCCTTTACACTATTCGAGGCAAAGTTTAATAAAAAATTGATGCCATTTTTAGGACGTTTTGATTGTGTTTTTGTGGTATCATATCAAAAGTACCCTCAAAATTCGAAATATACTGATGAAAAACTCCCAAAACCCTTGAGTTCATTAAGATCGAACGAGGAAGTTCCTCCAACTCAGAAGATCAGAGACAGCCACTCCTGGATGACTCCGATTCGGAATTTGAGGACACAACCCATAAAAAACTTTTCAAGAAGATGATCATTCTGTCTGTTTTGTCAGCGGTGTTTTCCGAAATTAGAAATGGTGAAGACAGTCAAGAATGTGCTGAAGACACAGACAGAAAGGGTGGACACTCACAAAATGTGCTGGCTGAGGAAGATCTGTAAATATGTGATTTTTGTGAATTAAACGTTTTTTCTGCTTACATTCGTATATTGCAAGTGCAGTTCACTGTCATTATTTATATTTACGTTTTTCTAAAAAGTAGAGGTAGCTCATATTTGAGCCCCATTTTAAAATCCACCATTATGTTAATTTTTGTAATAAGCGTTTTTATAAAACTGTGATTTTTTAATTCTGAAACTTTCCAGAATTGACGGTTATGAGGTAAAAGGTACGGATCAAAGTTTAAATTCCCCCTTTGCCCAAAAATGTGCCAACTTCATTCAAAAAATCAAGAGTTAGCCCATATATTGGACCTTGTTCTCTATATAATAATTACCTATTAAATAAAAAATATAGGTAATTCATATATCAAAGAATCCAAGTCAGCAAGCTTTCCTGCTCCCATGATTGTAGTACAATTCTCACAGATTGCAATGCGACCATCGAGTGTACGTCACTCGCTAACTAAACCGGCGGCGCTCACCCGCCGCGCGTATCGCACGCGCTCAAGCGGCCGGCCGGCCGGCGCGCCGACAGCCGAGCGCCGCGCAACGGCGCCATTAAAAAGCCGCCACATGGCGCGCCGCGCCGATTTCACGCCATTCCCGCCCGCGAGCGAGCGGCCGCCGATGGCGTCGACAATATGGCCGGGCGCGCACGCCGCGCCGCGCGGTCGTAGAGGACGCGCCCCGCAGAAACCTCACGGGCGAAAAACGCCGCCGACAAAACGCTCCTGGCGGCCGCGCCGCCCACCGCTTTCATAATGCACAATAAAACAAATCCCTGCCTGATGTCTCCGGGTGACGTTATTGGTAAACCGAACGGTGCTGCGGCGTTGAATTTTGTGGGGTTTTGAAACGAGACACTTCGGTGTTAGCCGGTCGGATGGATAATGGGGTTCGCGGCGTAATTTGCTGAAAGATCGTTGGAACTTTGACGTTAAATAGGCGCCCATTTTGTGTTGAGTAATTACTGTCATGAAAATAAGCGAATGTGGTAGTGAAGATAACTTTGAATCATCTATTATGTTTCTCTTGTTCAAAAGAACAATAAACGTTTTATTAATGTATTCATTAAATGTATTTATTTATTTAAAAAGGTTAGCTAATATGGTGCTTCATAATCATTAATAAAGGTGAATGAAGTTAGTTCATAAAAAACAGTTTTTTTAACCTTTAAGTTTCCCTCCCGTGCTTGTGATAATGATGTTGTGTATTATACGCTCACGTTTTTGAGCCCCGGAATACCTTCCCCCACTCTTTTACTACCATTACTTGAATTATGCACAAACAATAGCAGAGAGCGTTGTTGACAAACACTGATGACCAGCAATGTTAGCTCCCGTGTAACAGAAACTATTTTGCATCAAAAAACGATCCGCAAATTCAAAAAATAGTCCTTCCGTTGAAATAACCAACCACCTCACCACTCTTACATCTAGAGAAATGAGGAATCAAGAAATCGTGCGTGGATGTTCGTCATCTCTCTTTAGTGCATTATGTGGTGCTAAAATTGCACGCGGTTTCTCGCAATATGTCTATTTTTGAAATTTTTGATTGCTACATTGTCATAACAAGTTCTATGAAAACAACATTGTTCTGTTCATGATAAATTTTTGTTTATTTTTTGTGGAATATTGCCACGATTTAACTCAAAACAGAGCTAAAACTACATAAATATTTTAAAAACAAAATACTGTAAAACATTATGTGAAGATTTAACTTTGAAGAATACATTTTATCAACAAAATTATCTAACTTTAATAATATAAGTTATAACGTAGGGTCGAAAAAAATTGTAGCTTTGAAAATTTTGAAAACTGAGGGTTATCAATAAAAATCAGATCTTTACCATATTCATAAGCGGACTTCGTTGTTTTTGAATGAAAAAAATCTAGCGATGCTTTAAAAGCAAATACTTTTTCCTGTGATTTGTGACTTTTGCATTTTTCGAAAATTTAGAGATTGCAATGAAAATTGCACATGCGCCATTTTATAAGCGTATTTTGGAATATCCCAGGGAGAATGAGAAAAATGGAACTGTTTCCGAGGAAAGCGTGTTATTAAAATTACTTTTTTTGACGCAAAATTACCCAAAAATTATTCATATTTTGAAAACAATGTATGAGATCTTATTTCAAGAGTACAATTCATTATAAAAAGCTCTCTACCTTCAATATTGTAGTTGTTTGCAAATTTACATTCAAATAGTCACCAAATATGTTCTAGGAGAGATATCAGAGGAGTTCCAGAGGAGAAGGTATCAAAAGGTGTATAAATTTTACAAAATTATTATTTACTTTCATAGCCTTGACGTTCGTTGTGTTTGGACGCAAAACATTGTCTGGTGCTTATTAAAGCATCTACAGGTCGACAATTCGTTTGTTTAGAGTGTACACAATATTGCTTCAATAATAATTTAAAACACTACGGACACAATCTTTTTAGGTTTTTTGACAGAACAATTAAGTCTCTTATGCATTTTTGTTTCAGATACTGCATGATCTGTGAGAGACTGCGCTTATTCCAGGTGCATCGACCCCAACCATGTTATATAAGCATTGTATTGGCTGAAGTTCAGCACGAACACCACTTTTCCGCACTATAATGGAACACAAAAAAACATCGTGATGGATGGTGAATAGTTGTGATATTATGCACATTAATCAGCATTTTTTAACGGATATATTTCCAGACGTTATTGCTAATAATGTTTTTGTTTACTTCTGCGACAGTTTTTAGAATCAATGAATAATTGAAATGAGATGCATGTACGCTCTTAAAAGTTTACAGACCCTCTATCCGCCATATATGCCTAGGTAACTAGTCTTATAAACCGGAAAAAGGTTCTCACGTTAAACGGAAAATCGTTGAATGAAGATTCTATCCGACCACCGATCCTATTCAACTACCTTAGGATTTTCTTTCAAGCCTTCTATGAGTATATACTACGTGTATATTCAGTATACACCAATAATACTTCTAAATATAATATCGCATAAATTGAACGAGAATTGTGTAATTTCGTCATTAAATCTAATTATCAAATTTTTGTCATTACGTAACCAATCTATTCCTCTATTCCTTTGTGCACATATCAACATTGTTGTTTTTGTGACTCTTCCTGTTGTATCTCTTACAATGTAGAAGAAATACATTTCCGAATAATATTTACATTTATAAAATATGAGAGTTCGTGAAACACTATAGTTTGTCATTCATACGTTCATCCATTTATTGATAATTATTGGTGATTACTCTCTATTTACGTATCAGGAATGTTCAGGACATCTGAGTATCCTGAAACAACAAATGTGATTTATATTTGTCATTTTATATTAAAATCGTCACATAGTCAGTTGGTCTTAAGTGTTTGTGTATTCGATGGAGATCTTTTACTGTTGAACGTCTCTGAGAGAAATCATGAGAGCTGAAATGTAGTTATATATCATGGAAGGAATGCGGCAACCCATACTGTAAATATAAATGTAAGGGGAAATCAGTTAAATAATTATAACGAAATTCATTTAGAACTTTAATAACTGTATTAAAATCCCATAACTGTTAATGGATTCATTTACATATTATTTTATATCTCTTGTTTTGTAAGCATAAAATATTTTACCATGACAGGATTTAAAGAAAACACACATACACACACATACACACATATCTAATCTTCACAACTAATTTGTTTTTATTTAAATAATCATTTTCAACAACAACGTTTACGTTTTTGACAATTTCTTTATTTAACCATTTCCTTCATGCAAAATATGCAGCAGATAGAAAATAGGTAAATGAAAACAAAATTATTGTTATAAATTTAATATTTGAAAAAAATTAAATAAATGTTTAACATCGACTTCAAAATTTATGAGGGTTTTTTAAATATATTGAAGTAATTGTTTTTATTTAACTTAAGGTAACATTTTTTTCAAGTACAGACATTACAGACTCATCATTTGAACATTGTAAAGTATTCTTGGTTAGAGGAAGAAACCGCTCGTTGTTACGTTCATGCTAGGTCTAATTTCGGGCAGGTTTGACACGGGAGAGACTTGTCTGATTTGTGTAGCGCAGCCAGCAGAAGTTTCGCTAGGCGCTTCCGAGAGGTGGGTGGGTGGGGGGAGCGAGCACGCTTTCATGCCTTATGCATCACACACAGGCTCCGCCGGATCGATGCGCGCTGATTAGCTAACTGGCGAGAGCGCTGAGGGGAGGGCCGAGAGCGCAGGGGGCGGGGCTTGCGGGAGAGGGATGGGGAAGTGCGGGGAAAGATGGGGAGTGCGAGAGAGGAGAGCGACGGGGATAGAGAGTGAGGGAAAGAGGCAGAGAATGGGGGGGGGGGGCGAGTAGTGCGATTTAGAAGGCGAGGAGTGCGGGGAAGATGCTGAAAGAAAGGTGAGGTGAAAATGCAAAAAGTGCCGGAAAGAGACATAAAGTACTGTGAAGGAGGCGAGTAGTGAGAGGAAAGAGGCGGAAAGTACGATAAAAGAGGCAGGGAGTGCGGACAAGAGGCGGAAAGTCCTGTAAATGGTATGGGGAATGCGGGGGAAAGTGAAAAGTTCTGAGAAGAAGGCGGGGAGTGCGGGACAGATGCAGAAAGTAGGGTGAAGGAGGCGAGGAATGTAAGGAAAAGGCAAAAGTAGGGTAAAGGAGGCCGGGAATGAGCAGTAGTGGGATAAACGGTAAGGAGGTGAGGAGTGCAGGAAGAGATGGAATGTCAAGTGCAAGAGGTGAGGAATGAAAGAAAAATGCGAAAAATATAGCGAAGGAGGCGGGGAGTACATGGAAGAGATGGAAAGCATGGGAAAGGTGACGGGGAGTGTGGGGAGGAGGCGGCAAGTACTACGAAGGAGGTGGAAAGTGCAGAAAAATGGCGGAAATTACCATGAAGGAGGCGCGGGTGCGGAGGAAGATGCGAAAGTGTGGATGAAGATATGGGAGGTACTGGGACAATGAGGCTGGGAGGACGGAGAGGCGCGATGTAGAGCTAAATGGAACTGGTGGGTGACCAAACCAATACGGAGACTCCGTATGTCTAGGAAACATCGCAACTAATTTAACATATTCTGAGCAAATCTATACTTTTGCACTTCCGCTTGCGCGCATAAGTTCGATACGAATAACCACAAAATCTATTAGTATTATCATCCATGTGATCGTGGTGGCGCAAAATGCCGTTCCTTAAAAACCACTTCGTAAAATAATTCATTTGAATTACATACTGGATAGCGAACATGCAGATCAAATATATCGAACTAAACGAAAAAGGAGAGTCCGTTTTTTACTTATGAGCCATTCCACGTCAAATCGCACAAGAGTTGACACGACAATTTTTAAAATGCACGATATTTTTTTTCTTAAATCTGGACATCAAAAAAAGAGACACGTATTTTTTTATTTGCCTGAGAATTGATTATTTGTGTAGTTATGGCTATATTAAATTTTGGAATTTACAGGTACTTCACACAATAAGATCAATTATCTCTCCGAATGTACTACATATAAACATTTCTGGTTTGTGTTATTTAATACTTTGAAATATGTATTTTATTACTCTGTAAATAAATTTTTCAAAAAATATTTTTTTCATTTTAAAAAATGTATTTTTTTCCAAAAAAGTAAAATTTCTATATAAACTCGATCAGATAAAAATTTGAAAAAAATATAGGCGTATTCCCTGTTCAATTTTCTATAAAATACAACAAGAAAAAAAGTGGGCACTCCACACATACAGTTCTAAGAAAATCAATTGTAAGTATGAGGGCGCGCTCTGCCTACCCATGCACTAACGAATTGTGTTCGACCAGTCTTTGATGCAAGTGCTGAAGAACTAAAAAAATAATGACCGTCTGCCTGATAAGGGTTTCAAGAGTTATTAGTATTTTAGATGTTCACTCTGCCCCCAGAATGTATGACACTGTGTCATACATATTTTTGTGGGTAACATCGTGGGTGACTTGAGGGTCATCTATGTTCTTATGGGTAAGAGCGAAACGAATTGAAATACGAGCCATTCCACGTCAAATCGCACTCGAATTGACACGACTATTTAAAAAAAATAAATGACAGGAATACATGTCATTTATTCTGGACATCTGAAAAAGAGGCACGTGTTTCTTTATTTACCTGAAAATTGTTTATTTGTGTAGTTTTGTCTATATTAAATTTTGAAATTTACGCGTACTTTGCAAAATATAATTGACACTCTGAACGTACTTAACATAAAAATTACTGGTTTATTTCATTTAATTTTTTGATATGTGTATTTTATTCATCTGTAAATTACTTTCTCAAAAAATAAATATTTCATTAAAAATTGTAATTATTTAAAAAAAACAAAAATTTCTTTGTGAACTCTCTCAGATGCAAATTTGAAAAAATAGGCATATTTCTTGTTCAATTTTCTACAAAACATAACAAGAAAAAAGTGGGCTCTCCACACGTACAGATAAAAAATCTATTGTATGGTATTCTGGTGCGTGGTTCCTGCCCCTGCACTAACGAATTATGTTCGATCAGTCGTGGATACTAAGATTAGAATAAAAAGAATGGCCCTCTGCCTGATTTGTGTTTCAAGATACATTAGTAAATCATATGCTCACTCTTTCCCGAGAAGGGATAGGTGACAGCAAAACGAATGCTTTTCCTCGTGTCAGAAATGTCCTCGAATTTTACTGCAGAGTCTCTTTGCGTCCTAGGGACGGGGGTGCCATCCTAACCTTGCTCGTGAAATATAATCGACCACTTGTCAAGGGACATGGTAAAATTTTCTCAACATTAGTCGCAATACTTATGAAGACAAGAGTGCTAGTATTTGTTCTTTGAATCGTGTGTACATTGTGCAACATGAGTGGCGATCAGCGTATGAGATAGATGTTTCAATCCATTTAAACATTCTGATCACGATTTTTAAAAAAGAAAATTTCCAAGACGCGTAAACCACGATTTGCTGGTGAATTTACAGGAGTCATTAGATTGGCGAACTTGTGATTCATTTCGGAAGAAAGGGAATCGGCTTCCAAAACGGCTTTTCCTTAATGAAGATAGCGTCGAGATCAGTGGCTCCCGTGGCATTAACGAAAGTAGCGGAACGTCCAGTGAAAAAAACTGGAAATCAAGGAAGTGATAATTTAAGCTCTTCAGATAGTTCGTCAAGTGTCTGCGAAATGAATAAAGAGAAGATAAACATGAGTTTAATTGCAATAGGAGAAACCCCCGCCAAGAAAAAAAAATTGGAACAAAATGGCATCCCCATGAGAAATTTTAGAAAGTACAGAGTGCCAACACAGATACATATTTTCACATTGAAGATCCTGCGACGTCCATCCAAAATTCAGACAAAGATACTATTTAGTAACTTATGTATTACTTTCACTCAACAGATGACACGACGTTGAAAATTTAAATTTTGACAATTTTTGAAACTTGGACATACAATAAAATTAAACGACTTTTTGCAGCAACCGAACGCATGATAAAAGTGTCTAAAAAGTTGGCTGAAGAAAATGGAATTTTGTCCAGAACTGAAGTAAATTCGGTAAGGCATTAAAACTGTGCATTGTGACGAAAGTTCAAAAATTCTATGGTATGCAAGTACTTGTATTTAAAGTGAGTTGTGAGGGACCAGAAAATTTAAAATGTCAGTCAAAACCTGAGTCAAGAATCCGTCATTTAATTATTTATAAATTTATTAATTATTTATAAATATATTAATATTATTTATTTATATATATATAATACACATTATTATTATTATTTATAAATTCAATCATGAAGTTTCACCACCTCAAGAAGTACTTAAATTACTGCTTCTTCCAAAGAAATCGACGACCAGCAACGCAAAAAACGTGTCTATTGCAGCAATCTATTACACACTGGTTCGTAAAATATTAATATCTTTTAAAGTTACTGAGATCCTACTTTGATTTTTTCTGGAATTATTATCAATACTCTAGTGCGTTTATAAATATTTTTTAAAAATGTTTAGCTCATCGAGTTTACAAAAATATTCATTTTTCAAAATTTCAGTTTTTGAAAAAAAATTGAAAATTCAAAAAATTAAATATTTTGCAAAATCTTAAAAATTAAACATGTTTTTAAGTTTCGAATGGAATTTGAACGAAATTTCTATAATTGGTGTATTCAAATATATGATATTTTTAAGTTAGTGATGCGCGTTATATTTAGCAAATTTCATTATACAATATTTCCGAAAATAACAAAGTTAGAAAAAAATAAAAATACACGTGTTCACTTATTTGATCCATATAACAAACAGAAAAAATTAGAAAATAAATAAAAATATGAAAGTCAAATTTTGGTCTTTTTTGTGCGATTTGACGTGGAATGGCTCTCATGAAGACATCAAACGCGCTCTCTATTTCCACTATCTACAACCAACTTCTTACAGTTATTCTAATTGGGATTGGTCGTGGATCACCCTAACGTTATGGCGCTACATTTTTCACAGTTTTTTCTTTCATCCTCAGAACCATGTCTAATGAAATAGTTTCCATTAGTTGGTCACATGCATTCATATAGCGTGTTTTAAATAAGTTTATTTAAGTGAAATGGGTACTGGAACTAAATTTGTAACGATTCTGACATCCTATCCTACGGAATGAGAGTATTCTTCAAAATTCAATAGAATGACCGAAATCGGTTCATTTTGAGGAAACAAAATGGTTTAAGAAACACAAGTGTAGACCCACACTAGAGAGTTTTTTCCCATGATCCCCTGCATGCTCTTCCGTATGTTCCCAACCTATTGTCATCATATACCCTCAAATGTTCCTCACACATCCGTTTACATGTACCCGAATATTCCCCTCAATTTTCGAGTCATGCTACACAATATTCTCAATATGCTGCCCGCAAGTTTCGCGCAAGCTTACCCTATGTTCCTCACGTGCTACCCGTATGTTCCATTCATGTTACGTGCATGTTACTTGCATGATACACATACGTTTCTCGGATTTTCCCACGTCTGACTAGCATGTTATGCCCATGATGGGTACATGCTACTCCTATGTTACACACATGATGCACTTATACTACCAAAGTGTTGCACACATGCTAGCCACATGTTTTTCAAAGGGTACCTGCATGTTGCCTTTTTTTCACTGCATGTTAACTATACATTCCAGGCTGTTCCCTTGCGTGGCCCCCCATGTATTCATAATGATACCGCATGTCTTCCAGACGTTTGTCACGTGTTCAGTCCAAGTTCCCGCACATGGATAATAGGAATTTTAACTGTAAGCTCAGAAATTTATATTAATACTTTTTTATAGCACCTTCTTTCCTGAAACGTACATCCGAGGTCAACACATTTGTCCCATTGAGGATGAAACAGAACATTTTGATTGTAGAGAAAACGTTCCGTCCTGTCTCTCGCTCCATGTCGCTCAGTGCCACTCTGCCTTTTCCACCGTCTCCGCCATCGCCACTACTTTCCGCTCTTGGTGCTCCGCCCCGCGAATCTCCGCACCACCCAGTCATTGCCACTATTCCGGCTCTGACCCACTCGACACCGTTTTGCCCCCCCTCCCCCGCCGTCGTCGCTGCCGTCTCCAGTACCCGCTCTACGTGCTCCGCCCGCAACACCCCGTTCTGCCGTAGCCTTGCCCCTGCTCCGGCTGTCTCGCTCGGCAACTCTCTCCCAATATCTGCGGTCCCCGTCGTTGCCGTCACCCCCTCATCGCCCCGCACTGCGCCACTCATCGCTCTGGCGTGACCTTGTTTGTTTTTCCGGAGCGATCCGACTCGCTCGCCACTAATCTATATCTCTTCCCAGTCACAGTTATCGCCGAAACTCCGCGCACTTCGCGCTCCGCCTCAGCACTGATCGCTCTGCCATGACCTTGTGTCTGCTCCGGAAGGCTCACTGCCGGTCCGCACCACTCCTCGCCTGACTACCGTCGCCGCCACTCCCCGCTCATCGCGCTCCGCACCCCGCAACTCCTCGCTCCGCTCCCCGCAACTCCCCGCTCCGCTCCCCACAGCTCCCCTTTCTGCTCTAACCTTGCCTCTGTTCCGGCTCAGTTCTGCTCGCAGCTCTCACCCTCTCTCTGTGTTCACCGGCTCTGCGTGTACCGTTCATTGTCATCTCTTCGCGTTCCGCCTCAACACTGATCGCTCTGTCCTGACCTTGTCTCTGCTCCGGAGGGCTCACTGCTGGTCGACACCACTCCTCCCCTGTCTGCCGTCACCGCCGTTGCCAACCCTTCACGCTCATTGCGCTCCGCTCCGCCCTCACACCGCTTCGCCCTGACATTGTTCTCACTCGGGATCCGTTCCACCCGGCACCTCTCTGCGCCTCTCCGCCATCCACGCATTCGCCACCACTCCCCGCTTCTTGCATTCGGCCCCGTAACCCTCTGTCTCGCCATTTCTTTGCGTCTGCGTGGCACTACTCTGCTTCCACACGCCATCCTTGCCATCGCCATCACTCTCCGCTTTCGCGCCCTGCCGTAACACTCTCGCTCCGCTCTGTCCTTCCGCCTCCGCCCCGCTCGGCACCACTGTGCCCCTCTCCACCGACCACCATTCGCTGCCACTCCCCGCTCCTCATGCTCTGCCCCGTTACTCACCCTCTCGCCATACCCTTGAGCCTGCGTGGCATCACTCTGTTCCTCTCCGACGTTACCTCCATCTCCGCCTCTCCCCTCTTTTGTGCTCCGTCCTGTCACTCTTCGCTCCGCTCTGTTCTTCCGCATGCTTCCACCGCTCACCATCTGTCTTGACCTTGCTAGTTCTCCGAAGGACTGTGTCCCACTCTGCACTAAGCTCTCCCTCTCCGCCGTCTACTCTATCGTCACCACTCTCCACTCTTCGCGCTCTATCCCGCCCGCTCATCTGATCCATACTTGCCCGCTCCATCTCCATCGGAACTGAATTTCAATTTTCAACATCAATTATTCAGGGTCTAATTACGCTATTTGAAAAGTCAATGTGCATTTTGAGGAAATTAAAGGTAACCCGTCAAAAATGACGGGACAAAATCAAACTCTCATATTAATGTATTTGGCATTTTGAATAAATTGCCGGACTTCCGGCTAGCTAATGGTGACCCCAATGCGTGAGCCTAGTTAATTCCCACGTTCGGGGGGTAAGAGAGCCACGTGACGATCAACACGAATTTCCTTCACCGTCAACACGAATTCCCTTCACCGTAACTAGCAAACTCAGCCTCCCTGAGCTGTTAATACTTACATAGCTACAGAAAATGAGATGTCTTTACAGGAAAGGTACAACTCATTTGTTGCTGAAGAGAGCCACGTGACGATCAACACGAATTCCCTTCACCGTCAACACGAATTCCCTTCACCGTAACTAGCAAACTCAGCCTCCCTGAGCTGTTAATACTTACATAGCTACAGAAAATGAGATGTCTTTACAGGAAAGGTACAACTCATTTGTTTACCTCGACCGGGAATTAAATACAGAATCGCACCACGGGAATCTAGTGTGCTGCTTATGAGCCTTACTAGGGGCAACTCCCACATTAAAAATGTATTATATAGAATTCTAAAACAATTTAATTTTTAATACTAAATATACGATTTTTCTTTTTAAAATTTTCTTTTTGCCAGTAATAAGTTTCAAAATAGGACTCACGGTTCTCTAAATGTCCGTAAAGTGATTTTAAGAAGATTCTGAATCGGTCACGAGGTGAAAATTTGAGCTATTTGCAATTGTCACTTCTATGAAGGATTTGAATTTAGTTCCTCTGTTATTAATGATAATTATTGAGACACTCTGCATCCTAGAGAGCCAGCGGCATCTTCATCGAAGATTTGGTCCAAAGTGTTCGTAGAAACGTACATGCGCGCAGCCCGCCTGCATGGGCATCTTCCATTTCTCTGCAGCCCGGAACACGGCCGTATATTTTTAGAGTTGTTTTCCCCTGCCGGTCGTATTTTTATTATGTCCTTGGTTATTCATTTGCTAGTACAACATAATTTTGTACTGTGACGAATGTTTTTCGTAATAAATCAGCATTATTGGTTTATAATACTCTTTGAAAGTGAATTTCGTTGTACCTGACCTATACCTTTACAATTGTGCTCCCTGGAAATTTTCCCTAATTTGTGCAGCCCTAGCGCTCGTCGTCGAAATCAGGGATAATTAATTCTTTTTGCCTCTACAGGTCTCGAGTTGTATTTCTTTAGTTCTAGCGTGAGATTTCCCGGACGCGCCCATGGCACTGACTTCCTGCACAATAGTGCAAGAACGATTTCCTCCCCATCTAACCCCCTCAAACTGCGAAACCGAATTGCGCACCACAATAACTACCGATTTGTACAGTGACAATAGCACGTTTCTATCTTTTTTCAGTTGCTCAAACTTTACGATTATTACAATCTCGGACGCGCAGAATATTGTTATAGATGTTATGAGTTATCAAAAAACAAGTGATTTATTCCGATGAATTAACCACTGTTTTCGAAACATTTCCAAAACAACTGGAAGAGGTAAAACAACTTAACAAGTGTTTATAAATTTTAAACGCTAAAATTTTGAACAATGGGGTAAGAAAGGTGGATATGAGTAATTTTTACGAATTCTCATACAGACAAACTTTTCTTTTGAGGTGTACACATTTTTATTATTATCAAAATGAAAATGTAGGTTTGTATAAGAAGCAAAAACATTTAGATACTACAAACTAAAGATCTGAAGAAAGGAGCTTAAATTGTGCTCAACTAAATATTCTGTCTTTCAGTAAAAACATAATCGAAATTGGTGTACTAGTTTCCGAAAGTAGTTCACGCCGCCCCACAAAATTTACAAAACGATTGAATGAGTTGTTCTACAATGTAAATAACAATATGAGCTTATAAGATGGCAGTTATTTCGAAGTATCATCTACACACTTCAATTATGTTCATATAGATTTTCAAAACTGAAAAACAATGGGTTTAAACATTGTTGGCGAAAGAATGGAAAAACTGTTATGAACTCTCTTCCGCGTATATTTAACTGATTTGTACATATCACAATTCAATGCCCGTTGTGGATTGGTCAATATTCTTTGAGCGGTAATACGAGTGGCCTAGCGGGCATCGAGAATGACTAGAGAGATCTAGCTGGAAAAGGAAGAGAGAGAGTGCTGGTTTGGGTTGGGCGGAGGGGTGAGAGGAGGGGAGGGGCGGCGGTGTATGGCTCCCGAGAGCGGAAGCCGAAAGAGCCCGGGGCAATGGGCTGGCTGCCCTCCTCCAACTTGGAGGCGACTTCACATAATACCCAGGGGGGCCACTGGGGATGTTGCATCGCGTTCGCCCAATGCTCTCCCGCGGGTTTTGTTAGGGCCAACTTGGACCGGACGCGCAACTTCTCGGGACATCATAAGACTCACGCTCTTCCCCTAAACCGTGTCTTTCCAAATAATACAACACCCATGTTTATGTAGTAATCTCTAATATTAGTTAGAAATAATATCCTAATTTTTGGTCGAAGGTAATATTTGGGTTTCCATTTAAAGTTTGGTGCATTATTAAGAATAACTTTCGAAAAGGTTCAAGACATCTCATCACACTCTTCCGAAGCGTACCCAACATTTTCTGCCAAATGTTTTTTCCTCACAAGAACACAAATAAACAGTAAGCAATATACAAACTGGAAAGTATCTGTGTCAGTTTTCCGAAAAAAGTTGCTACATTTATAAAAATGACACTACTATAACACGGCATTTAATGCGTGAGACAATATTTTTGAAGTAAACCTTATTATCTAGAAACGAATTTATTTGTGATTACCATAAGAGCTTAATTAAATTTTCTTATTTAATGATAGTGAAAGTATCTTACATTGTCAAGATTCAATCGTTCATAATTGTCAAGAGAAACTTAATTAAAAACTTAAAATATTGAACATGTTTTAGGAGTAATTTGCTAAACGAAATATAAAATACATTACTGTTGGGTCTACATTTTAAAAACTCCGTGACATTGACCATTTTCTCCCGGACATTTCGAGCGTTTCTTGTGGTTATATTTTGCTACGTAAGAAGTGCTACATTTTTGTTGACAGTCCTCTCTAAGCTTCACTGCGCCAATTTCTTCTTTCGGTTCCGGGCGATTGGAAACACCAAATCGATATATACTGTAGATCGACACAGACATTTTTGTTGGTAAATTTACCGCTAGTGCCCAATTTCCGGGCTCCCGATTTTCAGACACGGTTATGAATTCTCGTAAGCATGTATGAGATGAGATGCCGCACCACGACGGCGCCGCCAACGCCGCCGCCACCGCCACCGCCACCGCCGCCGCCACTGCAGGTCGCTTTAGGAGAGATATCGGCGGCGGATAACGGAGGGAGGAAGAGGGTACGCCCCCTTACGAGGGCAACTATCTCGGCTGCTGAGAGACCCGCGAGACCCACAACTAAGACCATAACTGCCTCTTCGTCGGTCCCATCTAGAATTCATTGCACTAAGCCCAGGCGCGGCGCGGGGAGGCGACGGAGATGGCAGCGGCTCTATCGGCCGCCGCCGGATTATCTGTGCGGCGCGTCGCTCGCCCCGCGTCCCCGCTGCCTCTGTCACAGCTTCCGGTCCCTCTGCGTGTTTTCGCTTTCAACACGCCCCGTCTCCAGTTCTGCCCACACCCAGGGTCTCGCAGGTTCAACCTTCTCTGCGTCTCGGCCTCCAGTGCATCTCGGCCTCCAGTGCATCTCGGCCTCCAGTGCATCTCGGCCTCCAGTGCATCTCGGCCTCCAGTGCATCTCGGCCTCCAGTGCATCTCGGCCTCCAGTGCATCTCGGCCTCCAGTGCATCTCGGCCTCCAGTGCATCTCGGCCTCCGGCGCATCTCGGTCTTCACTGCATCTCCGAATCTTATATATCTCCTATTCTGTCTTCTATGCCTATTCTCTCCAACTCCGCTTCAGTTCTGTTCTCTCCTTCAAATGGGCACCCTTGAATTGGTCTTTCCCATCACTTTACTTACACACCAGCATCCTTCTTCCTCCTCACTATCTCAGTCTTTACCTCTGCCCACATTTACTGCCCCTCTTCCTGGCCTTCTCTTCCACCGACTTCATCTGTACTACCGACTCCAACTCTGCCCACGCCCCTCTATCGTCAGTCCTCTTCCCTGTCTGTGAGTCCCTGTACCATTGCCTGCTACTCTGCCACTTCTCTCCCTCTCCACTTCGACCTCTGTCACCGGCTGCCTCTGCACCGTCCCTCCTTTAGTTGGTCCTACCTGAATCAGTGTTTCCCTTCCGGCTCCCTCTTAGGAAACTTGCGTTTGGGTGCCCTCTCCTTTTCCACTCTGCCCTCTTTTCTCGCTATGGCTCTCCGCACCCAATGCGCTTTGTACTCTCATTGCCGCCTGCTCCCTGAAGGCGAAAATCAGAGGACTCCTAGATTTGACGCCCTTCACTTATAGGCCGGAAGCCAGCAAGAAAATCCACATACGATAAGCTCAAAGATAAAACATTTTGAGAAGTTAGCCAGTGATATGAGTAGCGAAACGCAAGTATGGTGGCCTGTAGGTGTCGGCGTTGCGCTGCACAATTTTTTAAATGTGATGTATATTGTTCGTTAGCCTAAGTGTGAAGAGCTTGTATGCCATACCGATGTGGCGTCTCAAACTGTACGCCATGTTGAATTCAAAGTGTCATTTTTTAATGCTCTCTTGTATTACGAGCTCAAAGCTAAAGTTTTGCTCTAACGGTAGAAAATTATTTTTCATTACCGATTATGACCATGCCATGCCTTTTCGGCATGGTCATAATCGGCAAAAATTGCAAAAGTTCACTTTATTTCGGTATCTTCCTATAACAACAATTATGAAGACATGTGTTCATCAGAAATAGTTCTTGAAATAAAGATATATTCAGTTTTCCGAAAATACCGAAGTATATTTTGTGTAATTTTGCGTCAAACATGGGAATTTTTTTAAATTTTAATCAATATTATTTTTTCAAATACGGTTCCAAATATTTTCTTTAAATTTTTATACGTATATAGCAAAAAAAGTAAAGAAAGGGGTACTATTCCCATTTTCGGCTCATTCTCTGTATTCTCGAAAATTTAAAAAAATCGAAATTGTAAATTTGAATTTCCCACCTTTTGTTTGATGCTTTGTCTGTTCGCAAAACGACAACGTGGCGACAGGAAATTCTTAGGATTTTTGTGAATTTTGCCAATCGTAATAATCGTGCGAGGCAAATAACAATATGAAAGGAAATAGACTTAAGAAAGGTAATATATTTAATTATGTATGTATTTACTTGCCGCGACAGCCCGTGAACGGGCTCAGGCCTACCAGCGCCGTCCCTGCTTTGCGGCCATGGGTTAAGGGGATACGTGTGGTTAGCACGTAGACATTCCCACGCCGTAATCCGGTCTTTTCTACCAGAGAAGTGAATTTTCTCATCGTCACACAGCAACATACCCTGAGACACAAGGAAAAAGACACACTACAGACTTTCCTCGACCGGGAATCAAACCCGGGGTGCGTAGCGGAAAGGGAGCACGCCAATCAAGGGCTAGCCGTGGGGCTGTAATGTATTTAAGAAGAACTAACATTACTCGTACTTTAAGAACTACATTTCTCGTTCTTAAAGAAGTTTTGATCGCTGATAATGGTATTTAGAAAATGTGAGCTCACTTCGATGAAATCGAGGCAACCTTGTGTGAAATATCATTCTTTCTTTCCTGCATAATGTGCTGAAAATACAGTAATAGTTAAATTTATTCATGTTAATTGCATTTGTAAAAGTTAGATATGACTACTGATCCTGGCTAACAAAATAAAGTAGTAGATATGCACCATAGAGCTTCATTTAAATGAGTTGAACGGGACATTTTTAAGTTATAACTGAGTTTTTAGAATGGACGAAATACCAATATTTCGATATTACGTAACTATTTCCAATAAGGCGAGTAAGTGTGGGCTGTTGTAACAGCTCTTGCTGCATAAAGCATATATTGAAGCCCCTTCCTGTTGTATTATACTGACGTAACGAAATTAACAGCAATAATTCATATAACAACCTAATTTATGCACTGCATCTTCATTTTGAAAGCTGTTTTTTAAAATTAAAATTAAAAAATTTGTGGAACAGTAGTACTATACATTTACGTCTTTTCATTTGCTATGCGTCCCTCTAAATTTAGTTCTCGTGGCCAGGCTTCACAGGACCGATTAACGTAAATCCTTCATGACTGGCGTGCACACACCGACCGTCTGGTTTGTCCCTCTGCCCTGTCCCGTCGCTCAGCCGTCATCCTTCGTAAATCCCTTCGCATTCCTCACCCCTTTCCCCCGTCATCTCCTTTCTCTCACCGTCACTCCCGTCCTGCCCCGAATCGGCGCAAGGCCCGCCCTCCGTCGATGCCCTCCCCCTTCCCCGCATCAGAGCGCCGCGCCGATCGGATCTGGCACAGAGGCTGCAGGCGGCGGCGGGGGCGGGGGCGGGGGCGGCGATGGCAGAGCCGATAGTAAAATCCCGTGCGGAATGGCGTCGGTCGCCGCGTGCTGACGGCAGATAAGAGCCCGGCTCGACGGCGCCGCGGTCGGGGTCGCCGTGCCGTCATCGCACTTCACGCCGCCTCTTCCGCTGCCGTTTCCCTCCCCGCCCCGCCGCTTCCGGAACCGCTCCCGCCCCGCTCCGCCACTTCCAGCTCCCGCGTCTCCGCTCCAGGTCTCGCCCTCCCGCTCTCACTCCCGCCCCCTGCTCGTTCTCGCTCCCTATACTGCTCCCCGTTCTCTCATTCGCCGTACCACTCTCCGACCATCGCGCTCTCACCCACTTCCGTGCGCGCTTCTATTTCCGCCCCACTCTCTCCCCCATTCTCGCCTACGCTCCCACCCCTTCTCAAGTCCACTTCCGTCTCCTTTCCCTTCCCCGCTCCCGACCATACCTCCGCTTCACTCCAGTTTCCCCTCAATCACTTTTTCGTCTCCACGCCAATCTCCCTACTCTCGCCCCCGCTCTCAATCCTCTCCCACGCGGACCCCTGCTCCGACCCTCGTCCCCCTACCTCTCACATTCTCTCCTGCACTCTCGCCCCGCTCTCAAGTCCATTCCCGACTCTTCTCCCTCTCCCACTCCCTTCTCTAACCCGCTTCCGCCACCTGCCTTCATTCTTCTTCCATCAGCCCCCCTACTCGCGCCTAAGCAGCGGGTGAAACGGCAGCCATCAGGAGCATCATCATTAGGGGGCGGATTTTAATGAGATGTCGTGTTTTCTTTTCACTTTAGAACAATTCCATATAGAATAGAAATTCATTTTATGTTATAATAAAACGAAATAACCCATTTTGATGAGATATTTCTTTGGCATTTTTCGTCAACTTCGACAAATAAGTAATTTTTTACCTTCTTACGTACTTTTTAATGCATTTTTTGCTGTTTTCATCGATTTTAATATAATTGTAATGGTTCTTGATTCGGACAATATTTAGGAGATGAAACAAATATTCACCACAAAATTCCTGAGTAGCCTACTCGATTTCTTCGCTCATATATCAGCTGTCAGCCGTTGTGAGTTTTATGTAATCAGGTTCCTTTGACGTCTGTCGGCTTTATTGCCAGTTCGGTCAATTTTGCGATAAATAAAGGTAGAGATTTTCTTTAAAAAAAAATAGTTCAAACCAAAAGGTAGCAAGCTGAGTTCCCTGGAACAAAGGGAAGAAGTCTTGATTACATCAGTAACATATCCAACGGCTTGGGTTGTTCATCTGAAGTAATTTGATCGAAGTTTTTTACTTATTTTTCTTTGTTTTCATGGCATTTGAAAAACTTTTTAAGAGTATTTTTTTGATCATTTTTGACGATGTTTAGGTCATCAAAATCCGCCCCCTGGTCATCATCATTAGCAACAGTTACCGTTGATGCTGTCGTTACCACCTGTCACAGTCTGTGTTGCTGCCACCGCCGACAGTCGCTGCCACTGCCACCGCCACCACCAAACCCGACTACGTCAACGCAGCCCTCGCCGTTATCATCACTAACATCGCCGTCTCCACTACCGTCATTGTCAATAGCGCCCCCACTGTGCTTAGCCGCAATCTCCTGTACTGTTGTTTTAACAACTGCAGCCCTCTCCACTATCAACATACGTTATTGTCGTAGGAACACCAATTACACAAAACATTCCACAACTCCCATTCCTTTTCGTCCTCTGTCTTTAAAGCCTGCAGAACATCAGCATTATCGTCTTGTGCAATCACTACTGCCGTTTTTACCATTATCATCACCCAGGGTTATGTCCCGCTCATTTCATACCTCCGCTGACAGCATGTGCTTTTTATGTCAAGTCATTTCCATCATTTTCATCACCGGAGATACTGATCGTACCTATTCCGACATCGTCACGGCCTGTGTGCCCCCTTTACAGACGCCTCTACTCCTGTTATCCTCCCCCTTCCCCTCCGACGTCCTCGTCATTGCCATCCTCGATGCGTCCGTTGCCATCCCCGGCCGCTGCTTTTATCGCCTGCGAGCACTGGCGGAGCCCGCGCCGGCACAAATCGGATTGGGAACAATGGCGGAAATGAGAATCGGGGCGTTATACCGTTCTCACTGATCTGCAAGCTGCGAGTTTTGACCCAACCTCTACCGGTTATTTGAGGCCGCCGTAAAGGAGGGCATTGAAGTCTGCTTCCCCGTGTTGCTTCCTTTCTTTGCAAAATGTGTAAGTCAATAGTGCTTAGGCGATGCATGTTGAGTACCTACATAATAAATAACCCACGCAACAGTCGATATACGGTAAGGCATAAGCAATTTTAGTAACCATTAGGTTCTTGTACAATATTTGCCAGGAATAATTAACTTGACCTTAGAGGAATAGAATAAAATTAAGTGCTTTATATTTTTAATAAATGGTTTTCTGAATAAA
Source organism: Acheta domesticus (assembly GCA_031308135.1). NCBI lineage: Eukaryota > Metazoa > Arthropoda > Insecta > Orthoptera > Gryllidae > Acheta > Acheta domesticus. The sequence continues at coordinate 181,405,357 of JAHLJT010000631.1, read as the reverse complement.
GGAGAGACATTTTGTAAGTTGCTATTGTAGGTATGCAGATAGTAATTTACGAAATACTTCATTATACGGATTTTAATGAACATGAAACATGAAAGATATGAATTTTTAACAAAACAGAATGTCGTCTTCTTGAGTTATAAAGAAGTAAAATGCGCCGAAAATAACGAGACACAAAGTAAAATGAAATGAAGGGAGATAAAAAATGAACAATATGAAAAGGGGGTCAGAAAGTTATAATGAAAAAATCGATCTTGAAAGAGAACACATCAACCATTGTTTGTAGGAATCACGTAAATCAATAAGTCCTTTGCCAATGTTTACCAGAAGCAAATGATCATGAATCTTTCTCTTTATCATCAAATATCTGATGGAAGGCAACCCTTTTCATTCAGTCAGCTCAATTTCTTCAGCCTCCGTCTTCTAGGTATATTGCATTACTTTCAGAAGTGTCTTCATTTCCATTTCAAAAGGCGTCTGCGAATGGAGATATATTAAAGTAAGAAATGTAAACAGGAATGAGATGCCAACCTCCTAAAGTAAAGATACAATATCACTCCAACATTCCCTTGAAGTAAAATGCTAAAGCAAAACTATTATCTCGAAAGAAATTCTTAGGATTTTGCAATGTTAATATCTTGATGTATTCCTTACGAGTGCTGAAAAGTTATTTCTTTCCTTCAAAAATTATGTTCCGTCGTAATGTCTGTAGACCCGACTTTGCCATATTCATGACTTTACTCATTCATAAAGGATACTAGAGTGATATAAATGGTTTACGCTTTTGTTTACATTGAGGTAAAAATAATACATTGAGGTAAAATAGTGAATGTCACATAATTTAAAACATATCATTCAACCGAAAGAGTTAGATGAATTTGCTCCCTCTTAATATCAACATGTTAGTTTACTAGTTTTATCCCCTAAATTCACGTAGAAAAATCAGTTCATTATAGTATCAATTTCAGGTTGGAACTATTTTCCTAAAAAGCAGGTCTAGTGACTGTGAATGCCTCTGAAATACTTGTAAGTACATTTAAGTATATAATTTCAATACTAATTGTGCATTAATCACATTTATATATTCATATAGCACTGAAATCTAAAATTTATGTGGTTAAATTGTAATTCAAGTAGAATATTCAGGATGGCTTTGAAGACTTTTTCACGTCAGAAAAACTCATATTTCATAACGAAAGTCTGCCATCAACTCGAAATAAATCAATGTGTATAGACATCATAACCTACAGACAAGATGTGTAAATATAAACTAAACGGTGTTTTGTTCGAAACTAATTGGTTTTTCAATGTGGTTGATATTTACATTAGTATTTTAATGAAATCGAGGATTTGAATTTTCATCAGAGGAAATATCTTTTAAAATAACACGAATTATCAAGAGAATATCGTAGTTTTCTAGCGGCTTCGGCATTTAATTTATATTTAAAACAAACGTATGACTTATTTTCCATACGATACAGAGACAAATATTGGAAACGGATTCCGAGGCTGCACGAAAGTACCATTTTCACAAACATTTTCAGCAGCCGATATGACATTTGATGCTGTGTTGAGAAAGCGATGTATTAGCGAAGCTTTTCACCATGCTAAAAACAAGCGAACATCACCATTTGAGTTCTCAGAATTTGCGCCAGGAGCGCCGGTGGTTGTCGAGTGCTCCTGGGCAAGCCCAATTTCCCCCTTTGTGCCCGTGACGTGCAACCCAATATTCGCACAGCGTCGCGGGAGGGGAGTTGCAAAGGAGAGGCAGTAGCAGAGGCGGTGGCAGTGGCAGATGCGTTTCCGACGATTGTTGCAGACGAACAAGACAGATGAGAAAGGAACAACCTGTTCACAAATTGCGGCTTTGCCGAGAGCTGTAAATTGAAGTTGAAACGCAACATATTCTGTCATTCAGAGAAAATGCCCTCTAGTGAAAATAAAGGGTCCCGGTTTTTATTTTCTGCATATGTTAAACGAACGCATTAATAGTTGGCTTTGTACAAACTTAATTTGGTGTTTAAAAAAACGGCAACATTATGAAGTAAATTTATGCCTTGTCTGTTATAAGTAAAGCTAAGTTGTAATTGTTGCAATAGAATTTGAAAGCAATTCAATAATATTTTATAAATTTAAATTCAATATCTCTCATCAGATCTTCTAAGGGAAAGACTCAGTAATATATTATCAGATGATGACTCTTAAATATCCTATTAAGGTCTTTTAGAGTATTGCCAATATAATTATACAATATTTTGTGAATAATAATTGTTAGAATTAAATTCATAACAAACGACATTCAATTAATTTTCTATGAACATACGTAATAATCGTATAATTTAATGTAGTATCTTAACAATTACTTTCTCAATAACACGTAATCAGTTACTAAATTCTATTTTAGGTCTATTTAGCATGTTGGGAAACAATCTGGCACAATATGCCAATACAAAAATCTAAATATTACAAGGTTATGGGAATCTTCGAAATCTAAACCCCGATTCCAAGAATGTTAATGAGGGAAAGGTATGATTGCTTGTGGTTGACAATCGTGAAATAATGTAAACACTTTTTAGAAAATTAGATACAAAGTTATAAATAAAACTGTATAAAGGGGTAAAAAAGGATTGAGAATGCTGAGCCAAAATATGAGTAAAGACGGTATGGGCAAAGACAGAACATCAGCTTTGTGAATGTGAAAGTGCAAATAACAAAACGGACGTGGAAGGCTGGGCTCGACGCTATTGGTTCAACACGGAGAATACCTCGCATTGGGGGTAGGGGGTAGGCTTGAATGTCATAGCGCCGTGGGACGAAGCAGGGGAAGAGGAAGAGTGTAGACGCACAGGGGTGAGGTTCAAATTGTTGTACGGAAGGGAGGCTCGATGCATGACAGGATAGGAAGCAATAACAATGGAAGGGATGGAGGAAAAAGATTGGATGAGGAGGGGATGGGCTGGGCCATGGAGGATTCGGAGCGATACGGCCCGACGTGGTCAGGGTCGATATAGGAAACCGGAGACTAATTAGGAGTGGACGCACCGCTGGCGAACTTCAGTGAAAATCGCCTCTTCCCGGAGTCGTGATGTGCCACGTTACGCATCGGAGATCCGGCAAAAATCCGGGGAAGTGTGCACCTGCCTGCGCCAGCGTAAAGTCGACAATGTTGCTCGCATTTAACGCCGCTCGCTTTTCGATTCTTGTTTGTATTCATGCATGGCTTCTCTTGTTTGTTCTTATTTGCCTAATAGCTAGACTGCAGTAGATTCCGCTTGTTTAGTAGAGTAGACAAAGCCTGAGTGTAACGGAGCGCGATACCCCAGCCCGGCCACTTTTCGACGTTCTTTGGACTTTTATGCTCACTGATTTATTTCCATTGTGCTTTGACGTGCAGTGGTTTGACGTCCTACTATCTATATCATCTTGCTATTATCCTATACACTTGTCTTTATTTTTCTGCACCTCGAGCTGGCTTCTGAATTTGGGCTGTGTTCGCTGTTTAAACCTATTTTTTTGTAAAAACACTCACTTGAAAATTTCCAAAAGTTTTAATTCTCTGTCAATATTTCAATAAATCGATGCAAGCGACATTTTTGAGTATTATAATTGACATCACAGTTTTAATACACACTTAAAAAAGTTTAGATACGGCCAAAGATCTATTTTAAGTATCATTGCTTTTAAATATTAAAGTATGTTCCAATAATGTGTAAACCGGTTGTTATGCCACATCGCAATATCCTTCTTGTTGAATTATTGGCTAAAAAAGTTTTCAGTAACTTATTAGTAATTTAGGGTTAGCAGTTTTATCGAAAAAATAATGTAATGTATTAACTCACAAGACTTTCCTGCTAAGTTATCATTAATATCAGAAAATAAAATTTCAAACTATATGGTTGAAATTATGAAAATAAAAACGGGTTGAATTTCGTAACCTGAGTTGTATCTCATACTCCTTTAACCTTGAGACATGAATTTTTATTAGGCCTACGGAAGTTGCGGGATTCCAAGATACAGATTTGTGAATAACACTTCATATTACCATGAGCCTCAATAATAAACTGGCATATAGAATATTGAGGAGAAAACTTTAAAGCATCAAACGATCAAGACGACGAAAGATAAGCATAAAGATCAACAGTCGTAACCTACAGCTAAGTTCAAAAGAACAAAAATACCCCGCGTATCTGGGAGCTTCTTTCCGAAGGAGCTGCACGGAGCGGGAGCAGTGCAGATGCCTTATCTCCGTAGCCGACCGCGAAATAAATTTCTGAGCGAACGTCAAAGCCGGGGCGGAGGGTGGGGGATTCAATCAGCGAATGCTCGTAATTCCAGGGGCGCAACGGCCGGCCGGGCGGCGACACGGCCGGTGGCAGCGCTGGCCGGCTACGGCGGCGCCACCGACGGCAGCGGCGGGGGCGGGGGCTGAGGCGCAAGCGACGGTGGACGGCAGCGGTGGAGGTGGTGGACGGCGGCGCCAGCGACGGTGACGGCAGAGACGGTGACGGCAATGACGGCAGCGATAGTGACGGTAGCGACGGTGATGGCAGCGGCGGCGACGGCAGCGACGGTGACGGCAGCGACGGCGACGGCAGCGACGGCGGCGCCAACGGCGGCGGCAGCGACGGCGGTGGCGGCAGTGGCCGTGGAGGCGGTGGAGGTGGTGGCGGCTACGGCGACGCCAATGACGGTGGCGGCGGCAGGGACGGTGGGTGGGCGGCGGCTGCGATGGTAGCGAAAGCATCGTCGTCAACGATGGTATCTGCGGTGGAGATAGTGATAGTGGTGGTGGTGGTGGTGGTGGTGGTGGTGGTGGTAGGTGGTAGCGGTGGCGGGCGGCGAGAGATGGAGATATCTGCGTCGGAGTTGGTGAGGACGACGGTGACGGAGGCGGTGGGAGTGGCGAGTCGAGGAGGATCAGCGGAGGGCGGATGGAAACCGGAGCGGAAGATTGGGGAATGGGAAAGACAAAGAGGCAGAGAATGTGGTCTCAGGTAAATGATCTCCCTGAAAGTGAATCAAGAAGAGGAGGAAACTGACGAATAAATAATGTAGATGGTTCGTAGACAACGTGCATGATTGAAGTAAACACGAAATATGAACTGGGAGTTTTATTGTAGAAAAAAACTGTGAATCATGAATCATTTTGTAAGGTTTTGTATCGATTGTATACGTTACAATCAAGTTGTTAATTAGTATACTATTTATTGGTTTAGTAGAATGTAATAATATGTACAACATTACCTGGAAATATTAAAGGTAATGGTAAGTCCATTTATGAATCGTATATAAGTGCTCCCATTACAATTAATCTGACATCGGAAGCACTTTATAGCTTTTCTTAAAAAGTGCACTATTCATTCATGAGTCTGAAAAGTCAGAAGCATGAAGAATGACTACAAAATAAGAGCTAAACTGTATTGAGGCAGGACCCTAGGGACAAGCGCGCAACTGCAACCCTTGCTGGAAGGCTGGGGCCGGGACGGTGTGCTGTATGATGGTTGCATTGCTAACGGCTTGTTTGTGAGAACAAGACGGGCGTAACAGCGGGTGCAGTGGGTTGGAGGGGAATAGAGTGGACATAAATGCGGGGGAGGGGGTAGGACGAGGCAACTGCGCCCCACCGCGCCGCGCCGCGCCGGGCCGGGTCGGGTCGGGACCGGGATCGGGATCGGGCGCGGGGCGGTGGCGAGGTCTGCATCCTCCGCGCCACGAACTTCGATCCCTCTGAGCGACCCAATGTTAATATTTGGTCCCGGGCGCGGGCCCAGGCCGCTTGGTTTTAATCTGGAAATGATATTTGCTCTGGGGGCGGCGCGCGCCGGGCCCGGGGGTGGGGGTGGGGGTGGGGGTGGGGGCGGGGCCGAGTCTGGCGGCGAGGACCCACCCTCGGACCGCTCCACGACGAGGGATGAATGCCGCATACCGCAATTGTGATGTACTGATTTGAACGCCTCTCAGAATCGAACGCGATTGAGTCCGCACTTGCTACGTAAAGTGTGGCACATACAAAAAAGGATACAATGTAAAAAAAACACACATTTCCAGATATGACGATTCTAAAACGTGACGAAAATAAAATATCAATTTAGTGATATTTTATAAAAATGCTACATAGGTTTTTTTGAACTCCAGTATCAATATTTGTACAAAGAAGCAATTCTATTAAAATACCAAACTAACCTAGCAATATATGAAACACATATATCAACTGAGAAAATAATAAAAAAACATGCATTAATTTTCAAACATCCAAAATTTAGAAAAAATACCAAATATAAATATATAGAAATAATTATGACTAGAGGGCATTGTGTTGAAACATCGCTTATAAAACCAAATATAGTCTAAAAATACAGTATTTTAAATTGTTATTTGAGAGGTTTATTGCACAATATATTTCCTTTATTAATAACTCGTACTTCATTTCACAATACGAATACTTCACAATATGTCTTTCAAGTTGACATTGAGAATAAAACTACAGATGGCTTACTCGCCATCGAAGTGTCTTCATTACCAACTACCCGACATCCTGGCTTCCGTGAAGCCGTCTCAAGAGCCGGCTTGAATATTCATCGCGCACAGTCGAATCCGTGACTGGGCAATCCAACTCCACTCATTCCGCCGCCATCACATACTTCAGCGCCCCTTCGCCCGGCGCGACGCACCGTGCGCAATATGCATCCGCGAGCATTCATCAGAGGGCGATTGCCTATTAACGCCTGGCCGCCCGGACTACCTGCCCATACTAATATGCAGCAAATTAAAACCCGCCAGCCGCCGCAGGGGAGGGCAGGGCAGGGCGGGCGGGGCGGTTCATGAGAGAACAGTGCGGGGCGGGACAGAGCTGGTCAGGGCGGGTGGAGAGGAGCGGGATATGGGTGTGAGGTAACAGGAGGGGACGAAGCTGAGGCGGACCCGGCATGCGCACATATGGGAGGGGGATGTAGTGCGGGGCGAAGAGTGGGGTGTGGAGCGAATAAGGGAGAGGAGAAGTGGCGGGGGGCAGAGCGGGCCGAAGAGAAACGGGGAGGGGTGTGGGCGGGAAGTGGGCGGGGTGTGGGGGTGTGGGGGGGCGGGGTGTGGGCGGGTGGGGCAGGACGGGACAAGGCTGGGCGGGGCAGGGAGGAGCGAGGCGGGGCAGGCGGGGCGGGGCAGGCGGGGAAGGGCGGGGAGAAGCAGGGCGGAGGAGGGGCAGGGTTGGGCGAAGCGGGGCCGGGCCACGGTTGGCAATCGTAGCAGGGCAGAAAGGTGAGAGGTGGCGGAGGTGTAGGGTGGTGTAGGGCAGAGCAGATCGAGGTGGGGTTGTGAGGGTGTGGCAGGCGAAGTGAGGTGGAACAGCACGGGAAGGGGAGAGGTGGATGATGTGGGACGGGGTCGAGTGGTCGCTATGGGAACTCCAGTCCCGGCCGCCACAGGCGCTACCGGCTCGTTTACTCCGTGATTCGCGCACCTACGAGAGCGCTCTTCGCGGAAATCTCGTTGGTGGGATGGTGCTTGAAAAACTGCGTTCGTCGATTTGCTTGTTCCTGCATCAAGTGGCTGGTTCTGGTGTGGTCCCGCGCCAACGCCTCAAATGATGCTCGGCGGTGGAGAGGTTTGGCGAAAGGCGGGACGGGGGTAGCTTGGGATGGAGGAATGGAGAGAACTCTGCTTTGTCAATTTCCCCCTAATTTGGTTTGGTGAATGTTCTAAATTAAGAATACTGCTTATGTCCTTCAATGTTAATAAAAATATGGTTGATGTTTTAGTTAGGGTAATTCAAGTGATGATTGGAGCCAATCGTGTTGTATTTCAGAACTTTGATCATGTAGGACTCAGGTTCGAATTCTGCCAAAGACTTCGAAATCCAAAACCACCCTAGACCGAGGAGACTGCATGTGTTAGTGCCTAGCAGTGTGTAAGCCTCGAAACACTCACAAAAGGTGCCACAGTGTAAATGGATTAAGGACATAAAAACTAGTATTTTACCTTATCCGAACGCCTTTGTTGGCTGCTTACTTCCGTGTTGGGAGTCGGCGAAATGACCCTTTATTACAGCCCTGTAATAATGTAGCTATCATTTGTCACAATAAACAGCAGTTGAACTGGTGCCGGCGAATTGAACAATATGATGCCTACAAAACTTTATTTTATTGAAAAATAAAAGAATATATGCATAGAAACACACTTATGCTTAATAATTTATTATTGAAAATAACACATTTACTCATAACACTCGTCAAATACCAAAGTACACTTTCGTTGCTACGAACCTGAATTAAGTATTGGTATTTACTTTTGCTGCAAAATAAGCTAATATATTGTAATGATCTAGGATCATTCCTAGATTATTTAAAAACATTCCTCGTGAAGTGGGACCTGAAAAGACCTCGTGATGTGGGACCTGAAAAGACCTCGTGAAGTGGGACCTGAAAAGACCTCGTGACCTTCTACCTCCGGCGAGGAATTGCACATGTTCTCTGGCTCTTCCGAATTGGAAGTTCTACCAGGAGAAGAAGGTGGAATGTGCATGTTTTCAGAGTAAAATATTTAAAGAGCTTTGGAAAACTGTGGGTAATTGTGTTAACGTGTGATTGTGGGTGATTGGTCTAACGTGTTTCCTCTGAACTCATGTAGAATGTGCGGGGACAGAAAAAGATGATTTTATGTGTGACTTTTGTAGCCTTTGAATACATAGATTATGTGCGAGACATACAAGACACTTTGTATATAAGATGTTAAAATAGTATTTTTGTAAAATTATACCAAGATCAATCTATTTTCAGTTTTTTAATGTTTTTTTTCAATTTCTTACCACATTTGCGGGGGGCGCGCATTAGGAAACCTTTTTTTAGAAGTCCACAATATGTTATGTTTACGAAAACATTAATTTATTCATAAACTACTTGGCAAATGATTTTAAGTAGTATCCAACATTTGTATAAATAAGGCATGCATTGCAACTATTTTAATTTAACTGTAAAGAAAATTGGATTTAAAAATACGCGAAAACTTAATGGGAGCCAGGTTTGAGAACTTTCCTATATATATTAAGATTTAGTGGATAGTAAATCTACCTCATATTTTCATTACCTCAAAAACTAGAGCCAATATACCGAAACCAATACCATATTCGGAATATGTGCATCAAACATACCATTAAATAGCTGTAAATAGTTTGTCAAGAAAATGTGTGTTTACCAGTGTTATTAATTTAAATATACCCTCCAAGACCTCCAATGTGTGGGTGAAATCAATATTATACCATCGATCATTACGCCTTGAGAATAAGCTTAAAATGTTGCAAAGCGTAAGATAAAATATCGGATTAGATAAAATATTGCACTCTATGTGCTCATTATCTGTGTGGCTAAAAGACCCTTATGTGCTCGTTAGTACACTCGCACTAACGAACTTGTGAATAACTTGCACACAACAGTCTATTTCAGCCACTTATAAAATAAAGTAGTATTATTACGCAACGACATTGGCAATGTCTGCATTGACATATTTACTTCTCCTAGGGTGAAATTAATTGTGAGAAAAGCAAATTGATTCCACGGGAAATATAGTAAAAGGAGAGTGGTTGTCAAGATATAAGATCTGTTGAATTTAAAAAAAAATATTCTTTAATATAAATGCTGTTATACGAAGCACATTCTTTACCATGGAAAATGAAAGAAGCGGTTTGGCGGAGGTGTAAAACTTAAGTGTGATAATAGAACGAGAAGGTGAAATTAGTGTTAACTTTTGTGAAACTGAATTTGCAAACTATGCAGACACGCTTTATTTACTGTTTTGACATTACTTTTCACGTACGAGTTCATTATTTCATTGTTCAGAAATATATATTTCATCGTTTTGGAACGAATATGTTACCATCAAATCCTGACATCAGTCATTATAATAAAAATATAGTCGTCAGCTTTACTGTTTTACTGTCTTCACTGAAGTCTGATGTTCTTCTTCACTTACGACATTTTGGAGAAATGACGAAAATTGCGACGAAACACTTTTTTATTATTTCACTTCAATCAAAACTAGTTGTAACTATTTATTAACAAATAATGTCAGAAAAACAGTTTTCTTTAGCAAATTTAATCGAAAGTTCTGAGTAATAGATAATAGTTTTTACAAAAGAGCTTTGTAAAAATTGTTTTCTCTTCTGAATAATAGGTTCAAATTTGAGTTTTTTCGAGATTTGATTTTAAATTTAAGTCTATATGTACAACATAATGTTTGTTGTAATAAAACGTAACAGACAGAAATGTAGTCTCATCATGGGAATGCGTGGCAAAACGAAAGCTTTTCTCCTGCAGGGCTTTCCAACTGGCGGCCTGCGGGCCGCATGCGGCCCGCCGGATCTTTTTGTGCGGCCCACGACTGCTTTCAAAAAAATTATTATACCGACCAAATACAACACAATTGCACAATTCATATTATTTTTATTTAATGATATACTGGTTTTCACAGTGTATGTACATTAATAATTAAGTATATTGAATAAAAGTCATATTTAAAGTCTATTGGTTTCAGTATAATCTCAGTAGATAGGGAAAAAAACACCTAGAATACAGGTGCGGCCCGTCGCTTTACTAAAATTTGATGTGTGGCCCATAAGCCCTTCTCAGTTGGACTTTGTGTTATCTACTCGCGTTTTCCAAAGTGAACAGAGAGGATAAACAACAGATATCCTATCCATTATTAATTTGGCAATCTGTTAATCTTGACACGTCAGCTATGTATTCACATCTGTGGGAGCTGGCGACATTCATGTATGTATTCGGTCATACATGTGGCACATATATTCAAATGCCTGAAATAGTTACACACACACTGCAATTGTCACAAGCAGCCAGCAGTCGCTTTGTCTCAAGCCAGGTGGATTCGGCTATTCACCGCCCAGTCCGGTTGCCGCGGCAACGGCCGCCGTTTCTCGGAATCTATTTTGCGACCATTGGTTCCCTCTAGCGGGCAGCCGTCACCGCCTCCATCGCCTCTTCCTGGAAATTCCGTTGCCTCTGTCTACATGGTCGGGGCCTCTGCGGGTATGCGTTGCTGTCTCTGATCTAGATGACATCACTTTCATCAATTGTGATTGTTTCACACCAGTTGTGATTGTTTCCCCAGTTGTGATTGGCTGTCAGTGTTTGTTCCAAAAGCACCATATCATCACGTGACGTGAAATTATTCGCTTCGAGTTACCCGCCTGCCAATAGCTCAGCACTATCCCACACCCTCAAGTGGCGATCTCGAAGATGAATTTGAACTTAAAGTACTTGATGTTAACTCTCAAATTCTTTTTGATGTTCCTTTGTGTAAGCAACAGAACAGGAACTATACAGAAAAAGTAGAGGTCGGCTACTTTGATCCTCACTGAGCCACCTCGCTGCGCGGACCCCATCTTAAAACAGTCTAAACTGCTGCACTCTTAGCATTTGTTGTGTGGTGAAGGTGTGTTTTATTTCGTTTTTTCTCGTTAAATATGACGTCTTTAAAATTAGAGAAACATACTTAACCCAAGGGGACATTTGCTTAGTATTTAAAACTATTAATATCACCAATCTTCGCTGTTATAATGAGTGCTATAGTGCGACTTTTCTAACTCTGCCCCTCAAGCCCCTATGGACGATGGAAAATCACACGGCATTTCACATCTTCCTCCGTCGTACCACTAGGAGTCGCATGATCGCAAGCACTACTTCATACGGATGCTATCATGCGATATCTGGCTTAGAACGCCGCGAAATACCGTGACATATTCCATCATGAAGACGGGCCTTGAGGGGCAAAGTTAGAAAAATTGCAATAGGCCTTTAATTCAAGAAAAGGTAGTCGATGGTGCTTAGCGCCGAACTGTAAAATCTTTTTACAGTTACTGGTACAATAAAAACTGGACCTCAACCATCTTTTTAAGTGTATTTTAGTGTTTTCTTACAATTTAAAGAAATAATTTGGAACAATTTTTGAAAAATTTTGGAAAAGTTCCAGAGGTTTCATGTGAAGTACCTCCAAATTTTAATATCGATCGGATAATACGTATTTTGTTCAAAATACTACGATTAGTATAACCATTATGTACGTAGAGTTGTTCATACGGACGGATATTAAAAACAGATTTTTCGGTCTTAAAGAATTACAAAACGTGTGTTCTGACTATTCTACGTATTAAAGAAAGTAATTTACTTCATATAGGAATGAATATATACTCTTTTACGGTATCAGGAAGCCACAAAACGAGTTTTTCTGTAGAAAAATATGTGTTTTCACTACAATATTACATAACTTTCTCTGTACTAAGAACATTGCAACGTTTAAGACTACAAAGTTACTTCAATATACCGCAAAATGCTTTAATACCTCGTAAAATCTTTCCACTAATTTGATCCCAGCGTTCACCAATTGCAGCATTGCGGAAATGTCGGGTGATTAGTAATCGGGAAGATCGGATGATAATGCAACCCTGATGTTCGAGGTCCTGAGAGAAAAGTAAAAGAATTGCAACACTGCTTCTTGGCAGCTCTTTTAACTGCATTTCTACGGCAGTCCCTTCACTCACCATTCCCTTGCCTTTCACTTTCTCCTTCTTTGTAGTATGTCATACCTGCTCAAAGCAAAACAGGCTGCGTCTTCATTCACTGTTTTAAAGTTAACTTACGCTGAGTCTCTCGCTGCAATATAGAAACGAAGATTTGTGGTGAAGGAGTATTTCCAAACGCAATCTTTCAAATAATGTCTCTCAATTTTCAGAGAAACATTTTTATCTGCGAGTATGTACAAAACCAGAGAACTATACATCGTTTAGTGAAGTGCTATCGACAGATACGGAGCGTGTTTGATCGGAAAAGCAGTCGCCTGTTAGATCGGAAAAGCAGATTTCCGTGTTATTGCATCTTTTCTTTGCCAACTTGAAATAGGATGAAACCTTGACAAAAATTTGAATCATGAAACGGAGATTGTTTTAGTACTTGTTTTATTTTGCACGAAATTGCACGTTTTGGGGGGTTACTGCAGTGTATTGCAAACTTTAAGTAATGCTGCCTGAAAACTGCACATTTGGGGATTTTACTAGGAAAAATTTGAAAGATTCGTAGTTTTTTGCATAAAATATAATTATCAACTTTACCTTTCGTTTAAGAAAAAAAGTTTTTATGACAACCCAGCAGTGCATTCGGTGATCTGTGAAACCCCAATGCCATTTATTATGTATCAATTCTCCAATTTTTTGCCCTATAAACTGAGCGTCTGTACCTTTCATGACGCCTCTTGTCTACCTACAATTTCTGAGGGAAGTGCGGTGTTGACATGAACTCGGACTGCGGCCCCTGGTTGCAGTCGCTCAGACAAACGCAATGTTCGGAGTCTACCTTCCCTATCGGATCACATATCTGTTCTATCTCAGCCGACATTTACGTCCGGGCGCGAAGCTTAGTGACAATCTGCATTGCGTTTCAAATTCACCCAAATTTCTCGGAACAGAAGTTAGCCTGCGAGTTACGAGAGAGAATGAACAGATTTTGACCACTTTTAGCTGCATGCACACGTACTGTACTTCAGAGTGAGGCTCGGGACACATACTACTTTAAAAGTAGACCTAAGTTTTTCTGTGTGAAACATATATTAGATGATACAAGATTCAGTCATATCTCAGAAAATAATTTTAAAATAGGCATAATTGTAAATTATAATCAAAACGTTTAGAATAATTCATGTGTAACTAAATTATTTTTGGTTTCTGAAGGTATTTTTCTACCTTTCAATTTTTGTATTTATTTTTTTGTATTTTGTGGAAATTTAATTTTGAATGTAAATAATATTAAAAACAAGATGATTTGTTTAAACGATGTGTAGAAACTAAACTACAAATAGCTTCATATTCAATTTACCTTAAATTTTACGTCTGAAGTGTAAAATAAGTTATGAGTGGATTAACTGGTGTTTTAGACTACATAAAACCTTTTGCAAAGTTTTTATATTGTTATTGCATGTTTTTGCTCGTTTTGATGTTTTACTGCATGTTTTAAAGAGTTTTACTGCACGAAAATCCGGTATTTAATAATAAATAATTCCCTTTCCTTTTTATTTTAAAGTATCATAATTTCAGTTTTAAAGTATCATTATTTTGCTAATAATAATATAAAATATTTTCTCTTTGAATTTGGAATTAATAGGTTTATTAATATTTAAAATAGCAAGTGTAATACGTGTACATTTCTGGAGCGCATTTGTTGAGAAACTAAATCAAAGTTTTTCTTAAATCCACCTGAATGTATATTTTACAAGGCAAGCTTATTTAACTTTTAAACAATTTACGAAGGAATTACCGTTCTTGTGAATACAATTTTCTTTCGACGCAAATATGCAGGTGCGTGCCTTTCACTTTGAGCTCGTGACCACGACGGTCACCTGCTCTCCTCCTTTGGGTGACATTAGGGGAGATGAGATTAAGCGTACTTCCCTACAGATGACCTGCTTGAAAACGACAGTCACTATCCGATCCGCTCAATCATAGTTGCTAGTCCATTTCGCTCCGCCTGCTGTGAGTTGCATTTTAAACTGATCACTCGGGTCAAATCCTTCATTTACACCATCTGCCACTGGGAGCGAAATTAAATCTTTTTTTGTGACGTAATGAAGTGTAAATAACGAAACTGAATGTTGATCAAAATACCTGGATAGAAATTAAACTCTCATGATTAAGTTTCGTTCCTGGAACGAAACTAAATTCTCAGCAATACTAAAGTTGCATTTCAGAGATAATTTTATTACTAGACAATAGATTTTTTTGGTGTGGTCAGGACTTTAGTTTCGTTATATATTTTAGATTCTATGCACATGAAACAGTAAAGAAATGTCTAATTTCGCTTAGTTCGCTTCTGTTGCCATCTTTGGTAAAAAAATCCAATACATCAGATTTTTCGGCTTTATCAACAACAAGCAGCTGTCATTCAATAATTTATTCATAGGTGACAGTAATTAATGAATGTAGTGGTGTGGAATGTGTAACAAATACATTATTAATGGGGCTATGAAACCATAAAATAACACTAAAACACACTTTTGAAAGGCAAAGAGATGGACTATTAATTGAAGAAGAGAAGATTTGTTGAAAAAGAGAGTTTTGTATAAAAATAAAAATGTTAGTACATTATGTAGTACTCACTTTGAAAGTTATTTGTTGGCTAATTTTGTAAACAACATATTAAAATTTAATGCTATTACGGCATTGTTTGATATTCCAAACTCACCAAAAAATATAGCACAAGAGAAAAGAACCAAAAGAAAGGAAGATCGAAACCTGTGGATTGGCAAAGAAATCTCAAATTGATATGTAGATAAAAATTTCTTATATTTTGTGAAGATATTTTAAATGAATGGAACTTTTTGTTTCTGACAAGACTATATTTTAGAGAATATTTCAAATACGACTGTTGTTGATTAGCTATTTTGTATTAATTTATTTGGTTCCCTTGTAACACTTAAACAGTTATTTGCAACTTACGGGTCACAACCTTGTTGAATTTGTGAATATTAAAAATATTTACATATCATGAAAATAATTTATCGGAAGGTTTTCTCCCTTAATAAAATTGTCAGGATTTCCGTGAAAAACAACTACTACAACTCAACTACTACAACTCTCAACAACTACTCATATTTTAAAAATATGTATATAAAATTATTTAAAAACATAAGATTTTGCACAAATTGTTTGATAAAAGGAATCTCTGGTTTAAAAAAAATAAAGGTGTAAATTTATCAAAATCTCAATGATTTGCGGAAAAGAGCATCCTGACGTGTTTACTATGTTTCAACTCAAAAGATTACAATCTGACCATGTCATCCATGACACATCCACCCATCCAGGCTTCTCGATTATTGGGTATATCAATATATACAGTAGTAGCTCAAAAAAATATTAAACACGTATTTAACGACCGACAAGTTTGCGATCCTATTATTGAGATTATTTCAATTATTTTCCTCCCTATATAGTATACTCTTCCATGGCCAGGTGTATCGCTAGTACTCTCCTCGACGGAGAATGTTGAGAAGCTACGGACCGTGCAGAAGAAAGCAGCATGGAATGGAATGGATTACCGCAAGTCTTTATTTGAAATCTATGATACTCCATTCCGAGACATCTGGAAACGTATGTACAGCAATAAACACCGACCAAACAAATGAGAAAATTTAATCATTTCGAATGTGCGATATCATCCAACTGACTGCCAACAATACTCGCAATTTGTCTTTTCCGAGTGTAGCATTTTTTTTACGGTCCTGAGTGTATCTTCAAAAAGAAAAAGGAGAGTTGATTTTTTCTGCAGGAAGACTCTGGAGAAATTGTGAATAAATGGTAGTGTTCAACCATTTTACTTTAATTAAAACAAAATAATTAGTGTAATATTAATTTTTTATAATATTAAATCTAAATTTTAATTTAATGTATCGTATTACGTTGTCTTTCTCCCAATTTTGGTCTGAAACATTATTTACAGACATATTTTGCTGGTATAAATGAAACAGAAAAACAGGTTTTTGTTGTAAACCGATATCTCGAATGATTGTTTTGTGCTGTGCTAATTATCATACTAGAGGGCAAGCTTCAACGCACTCAGTTTTTGTTTACCTCCGATTTAAAAGTGTTCATCCGCAGGTAGAGTGGAGGGCTTATGATTTCAGCAAATTCCTGGAAATTTCATCGAGTGGGCGATTCGGAGTACTGAAAACGCGGCAGACGCTGTCTGAATCAAAACAGAGAGATTATATCATTACCGAGAAACGTGGTACCAATAGTGCACCACTTACCGTCTTGAAAGACAATGAAAATGAAGAGAAAATATACGATGTAATACTCATTTCTGTTTTCCCCCTTGCGAAAATTTCTTCTGTCGACCAACTTCCATTTGTTAATTGGTCACATTAATTTTCATTGAGAATAAACTGTGCAGCCTCCCGTCTTTTGAGATGTGTCTATTAGTTTCCCAGAAACTGGAGGAAAATTTAAAACATCTAATGGTGCTACAACAGCAAATACACTCACATTATTTCAATTTTTTTCAATTTTCAACAGGGAAAATTGCAAAAAATTGCTGCAATTTTCAACAGGGAAAATTGCTGAAAAAGAAAACAATAACAACTTTTTTACCACCCTTTGATAATACAAGAAGAAAGTTTAAAGGAAAAAAATAACAGTTTTTAAGAAAATAATAGTTTAAAAATTGCTTATATTTCAAGCAAAATTATTCGAAATTTGATTCTTCAAACATTGTATATGACCTATTTCAAAATGGTTTTGAAGAACAGATTTTATTAACATTTTATTATTAATATTGAAGATATGACAGTACTGTAGTTATAGAAAGACTCGGAAAAAATTAAAATTTTGCAATTGTCTAAAAATAAGCGACTTTAACGAAAATTAGTCGTGCGCCATTTACGTAGAATTTTGTATGCTACGTGAAGTCAAAGTTGAATCAAAGTATTTGAGAAAACGTTGAAAATGTTGAAACTTTATGTAAAGTTTCCCTCAAAATAAAAATGTCGGTCTCGCAGAACTTCGAGTACGTTCAGATCGATGGGTGATCGCACTTTGGAAGAAAATCATCTTTACGGTTTAGGTAATAGCGTTGTGCACACACAGACAGACGAGCGGTCTTAGATTAATTTTTCTGTGCCAAGATCCCTCAAAACATGATTTCTTTCTGACTGATTTAAACAATTTTCTATATGCTACATTAAATAGCATCCTCTTTCCACTTAAAGGCGTGGTAACTAAGTGTTTCCTAGACATTTTAGGACCCCGTGAGTCCCCCGCGCGTCAATGCAGCAGTTTCGATATTGAGTGAATAACGCAACTTATGTTTTTGATTGTCTTATTCTGCCCGTTCTCGCTTCTTTCCGCTACTTTTTGAGAAACTACGTTGTTTGTTTTGTTAAACATTTTTGCTTCTGCAAGCCACTATTTGCATACAAAAAGCGTAGGTTCAAACTCAATCAGAATTTATGACAAGCGATTATTTCGTATGCAAACAGTTTTCAATCAGCTTCGGAAAACAGATACTTATTTGTACGTGCATTTTCACACTAAGTGTTACGTGAAATTTTTCATTATTTTCCTTTTCACGGCAGTAAACGACGCCAATAGTAGCCATTCCATCACTAGAAGCATTTTAAACATTTTTGAAAAATAAAAATATCTTCAAACCTCCAGAACATGAAGCTTATGCTTTCTAGTGGTAGGAATTAGTACGAAGATAATATAGTTATTTGTTATTTATATTTCAAGAATAAGCTGAAATTTATTTATAAATATTGGCAAAACAATAACTTAACATGAACACGAACCGCTCTGTATGGACTTTTTTGTATCAAACACATTCAGAGGGTAGAATTTGCCATTACTGAATCAAGTATCTACTCACTGCCAACTATTTTTAATTACAAGTGGCCAATACTGGAACAAATTCAGAGTTTGAAAAAAATAATAAAAAATCAATTAAATTAAAATTGCCTATTTTTAGGCAAGGGATCTACTCAGTTTGCCAGTTGCTCATTGAGTTTTACATAGTATTGAATATAACTCAGAATTTGCTAAAACTACGAAAATGATCTTAACTGTGGCCACTACTAATTATTTTACCATTACTGAATTTTTTTATGAAATAAAGACAAGAGAAAAACTGTGAATTACAGTATTTTGTTTGTAGTTGGACAAAAACTCTAACTTGGGGTGTATTCTGGAAAATGGGAAATAGGAACAAATACAAACCTGAATTAGACACCATGCAGTACGTATACAAAGAATCCCTTAATCAGGATACACTTTGCCTCAAAAATAAATATCTGAATTCTCTTCTCTCAATTAACCAAAATTTGTGATTTGAACCCTGATTTGTGAAAATCTGCTTCTCGTCTTTCTCTGACGATCTTCTTCCACCCCTGTATCATACGGTAATTTGAGACGACTGTCCCCAAGCCACGTTTATTTCCCTGTAACGAGAATTAATCACCACACGGGAGAATTCACAGAATATTTTTTGCCTAGTGACTACTAACAAGGTAAGATAAACCTCCCTTTGCACTGTTGACATTCTTACAGTATAATTCTGCTTCAGTTTTATCTAATCTAAATGTCGAACGAGAAGAAAAAAATTGAAAAAAGACAACAAAACAGTTTCATCTAAATTTGCTTCTTTATTTCGCTCTACGCGTGCTGTGTCTGAAAAGATATTAAACGCTCTTACGTCTTATCACACTCACGCCCTTGATTCAGTGACAGAATGACTGTTGCAAATAGGACGTTGCAGATTTCTCTGATTGGTAATCCGATATTCCCTCTGAATAATTGAATCGGTTATTTCGAAAAGGCCACATCTCCATCGGCTATTCGGCGCGCGCTAGTTATTGGGAAATGTTACCTCTCCAGAGAAGTGGCCTATAGGAAGTAATTAAAAAGCCACACCCACTAGATTTTATTTTGTATTAACGAACGAGGCATTTGAACTTTCAGTAAGCTAAGCGTATTCTGAATAAAATGTTGAGTCAAGCTCATTTCGCAAAGATTACGAAGATTCAATTGTAGGTTGATGACGGCGCAATAATGTGAACAATGGTCCACGGATCGCACGTTATTCTTTCAACCCTACCACGTCCCTACGTACACACGTAGAGCCGTCCAATACACTAACCTATGTGGCCTAAAACAAATATTGAGAGGTGAATTTTTAACACTGGCTAGATTGCTAGGCCGAATTCAGCCACTTTCTTGAGAAGAATTCTAGCTCTGGTAGATGCTTCTCGGTTCCATCAATATTGGGCAAATGCCGGAACCGTGTTACGAGTAGCTCGACACCGAATCTCATGTCTGAGGAACACCGCAAAATCCTCGGCTATAACAGCACGTGCAATCACGGGATTAATCACCAAAGTAGTCGACGCTCCCAAACACAATAAATAACACTGTGTTAAAAGGGATTTTCTTCTGAAGTGAAAAATATCTGTTCTTTAATGGTTTTTGCATCTTAAATTCAAATTTGAAGTTGAAAATTGCGTGACAGGGATAGTTTTACAAATACAGAAACATACCGTCTTAGTTTCTTATTAGGTTTCTAGTAAAGTGGTAATGTGCACGTAGTAAAGTTGGCTACACTGGTTTTGTGCTAAATATTCTGCCACTAGCTACATTGTTTCTTGCATCAGCAACGATTGTATAACTGTGCAAACTATATTTCCACTCAAAATTAATCTAGGCTGTGTAAGAATTTTGACTTACTGTACTCTCATCTGTAAGTTTTCTTCAGTCACTTCTTGTTTCGACGGTAGAAGATTGGAAAAAGATTCAAGTTATTATTTCAATAGTCTTGAACTATTGAAATTAAAAAGGATTTGAATCCTTACCATATCTAACTTCTATTAATGTAAGTAAACGTTAGTACAAACTCACAAATTAAAAACAAAATAACTCAAAAACTATTCCTGGTTGTTAGCACATTTTGCTCGGCGCGGACAAGTTCCTGCGACTTCCGCCCACCTGGGCACTCTTTGGGGTACTTCCCGCTAAATTACGGGAGTTCCATGCTAGACCAGGGTGTCATGGGAGCGCCAATTCCAAAATTCGCGCGTCCCACTTAAAAAAAAATCAATCGATCATCAATCAATCAATCAATACATCAATCAATGAAATGGAATGAAGACATTAATTAAATCATTGTTTCCCCGCGCCTTGATGCATGTGACAGTTGTTCCGCCGCCCTGCCAGGTTGCAATCAGCTACCCTCGCCGCCGACACCGGTGACGTCACTACATCACCACCGTCACCGCCGCCACCAACACCATCGCGCCGTCGCGTCAGTATCTCTCCCCCCGCCTACGTCCGCCCCCCGCCGCCAGCTAGCCGGCTGCCCGCCCCTCTGCGCCCTGCCCGGGGTCGGAACCCGGGGCAGCGCCAGAACACGCGCGGACAGCGGGCGACACAGCTGGTGGAGTGTGGGCCAAGCGGAAGGAGCTATGGTGGACCGGGAGCATGAAGCATCCACGGCGGTGAAGGGCATTTTTCACGCTTTCTGCATTTGAGACCCTCTACTAGACAGCGGTGTGATTTGTAGGAGCGGCGGTGGTGCTGTGACAGTGGTGTGGTTCGACAACCCAGCCATGTGTGCCTCGTAACCTTTCAATGTTACATTCATTTGGTTTTTGCTTGCTGTGTTAGTCAGGTAGCATCGCTTGGTCAGTGTGTGCCTTTAACTTTGTGTTTCGCATCACTGCAAGAGTTTTGTGAAATTGTTAAAGTTTTTTTTGTATTCTTTGACATTTTATGGTGCCTTGAAACCCGGGAACGAATATTTCGTTCGTTCGTTGGTAACACTGACCTGCGAAGATGCTCCATGGAACGATGTGCCATGCAGCCGTGGTCCACGCGCGCGCGTGCGTGCCTTCTTAATAAAAAAAGGCAGAATTACAGTAGAATCATTAGCAGTGCTGTTGTTAACATTTACTTGTGTTATGTGCGCTTTGTTTTATGCGGTTTGTATGGTGCAAATTAAAAGCATGTTCTTGGTTACGCCTTTCCAATTCCTGGAAATCTTATGCAGCTTTCCTAACCTCATATTTCACGTTCCTGATCTTAGGTTCTCAAGTTTGTAGGGTTAAATGCATTTTGACGATAGTTACATAGCTCATTTTGCTTATGAAAGTGGTGTTGACTTCCAATTAACAAATACATGTCGGTACTTAAATTTTTAGATGGTTTTTCGCGTATGAAACTTGATACCCTTTAAATGCTATTGTGAATTATTTCAGTTCTTTTCATTAGTAAGCAAGCTTATTTAACCATGTCTCAGTCAAAGGTACGGGCTAAGGAGCCAGGTGCAGTTGAATTAAGATTATCACAAAGGTGGAGTCTCGCTATTTGGGAAATTTCACGAATTGAAAGTAATTTGAAAGCTTTGCAACCAGCAACGGTAGCAAGTCTCGCGTGGTTGCGAGATAGGTTATGTGAGGTTTGGAAGGATATCGAAGCTCTTAAAATGGATGCGATCAGCTCCACAGAGTTCTTTGGCACGATTCATGAACAAAATTTTTCGCAGTGTGAAAATGCTTACTTGGCTGTAAAACAGCTATTGAATGAAAAATACGAGCCCTTTGAAAAGCCTCCTACTGTTGCCTCGGCGTGTCATCATGCCTCGCTACCGAGCATTAAAATTCCAAAATTTGATGGAAGGTATAGAAATTGGCAACGTTTTCGTGATTTGTTTACTCAATTAGTCATTAATCAGGTACAGATACCGGACTCGCAAAAGTTGGTGCATTTAATGAGTAGTCTCAAGGCCGAACCTCTGAAGTTGATTTCTGTGCTCACAGTATCAGACAGATCCTTTCAACAGGCCTGGGCTTTATTAAGAGATCGTTATGATGATAAATCAAAAATTTTAGAAGAGCACATTCATGCTCTCTTCTCCTTTCCTTCCCTCAAAATTGGTGATGCCTCCTCCTTAAGAGAATTGCACAATGTAGTAACTTCTCACTGGCTATCTATGTCAGCAGTTCCCACTACAGTCCCTATGGCTGAAATAATAGTACAATTTTTAGTGCTCAGTAAATTGGATAACAAAACAAGGGAAGCATTTTTCCTTGCTAAAGCAAAAAATGATATTGTTCCATTGCAAAATGTTTTAGATTTTCTTTCACTCCGGGCAAGAGCCCTAGACATTGCCCCTCTTGCTAATCCTGATGTGAATTCTGTTTCAGTTAGTAAATCTAAGCGCCCTACACAATCTTCACCTGCCAAACAGGTATTTCAGCTGGAAGAGGGGTCATCAGCTCAAGCCTGCATTGCCTGCAGTTCTGGAGAGCACCCACTTTTCGCCTGCCCTCGTTTTCGTACCCTGGCTGTCCAGCAGAGATGGGATTTTGTCTCTTCTCATCAACTCTGCTACAACTGTCTTCGAAGGAAGGGTCCTTCTCATCATTGCTCACAGCGAAGTTGTAAAACTTGTGGTAAGAACCACCACTCAATGCTTCATAAATTTTCTACACAAAATGTCCATAATATGGCATCACCTCATTGTTCTAGTGCTCCCAACACCTCTGCTGGACTAGCATCTGCCACCCAGATTACTGCAAAACAACCACACGATACTAAGGTTTCCACGTTATCACACTTGGTTCTTAGCCAGACATTTAATATTGGTTCTCTCCTTCCCACAGCCATTGTTAATGCAACAAATGAATTGGGCCAAACCCTGCCAGCCAGGGCATTACTTGATTCTGGTAGTGAAGTTTCCTTGATAACTGAATCACTGGTACAGGCCCTCCGTCTCAAAAGAATTAGGCATAATGCTACTATTCATTCTGTTAATGCTCTTACTTCTGGTTCAAATGCTAGAGTTCATGTGTTAATCTCCTCGCGGTGTTGTAGGTGGAAAAGGGCAATAGAATGTTTAGTGGTCCCTGCTATTTCCAAAGCCACCCCCCGGAGGAACATTAATTTAGCTGCCCTGAAGCTGCCTGCTGACCTAAAATTGGCTGATGACCAATTCTTTATTCCTAAAAAATTAGATATTTTATTAAGCTCTTCTTTATTTTTTCAGGTGCTTAACACTAAGAAGAGCAGCTATTGTTCAAAGCTTTTTATTCTTGATACTAAGTTTGGTAATGTCATTGCGGGGGATCGATTGCCCACACTGTTGCCAAGTGCGGCACCCCCAGATCAGTGCTTTTTCTTAACTGCACACTCTCCTTCCTTAGTCAATGATTATGAGAATGTTTGGAATTCTGAGAAGATTTCCTCTTCTCGTGATGAAAACTTCTCACACTTGGAGCATCCTTGTGAAAAAAAATTTAATGATGACACCTTTAGGTTGGAGAATGGGCAATTTTGTGTATCTTTGCCTTTTAAACGTCCTCCACAATTATTGGGGAATTCACATTTTGTGGCCAAACAGTTTTTGCTTGCTTTAGAAAACAGATTTTCTAAAGATAGAGAATTAAGGCATAATTATGTCAAGTTCATGAGAGAATACATTGAATTGGGGCATGCAGTTGAATGTGTCAGTAAGATAGCACCTCCTTTCTATTTTATACCTCATTTTTGTGTGTTGAATCCACAATCCCCTACTACACCACTGCGCGTGGTCTTCAATTGTAGTGCCAAATCTTCTTCTGGGTTAAGTTTAAACGACCTACTCTACGCTGGCCCTAACGTGCAATCAGAGCTCATTGACATCATGCTTAGATTTCGATTGTTTAATGTTTGTTTCACAGCAGACATTGAGAAAATGTATAGAATGGTTCGGGTGCATGATGCTGATACTAAATTTCAGAGAATTTTGTGGCGAGAGAACCCTCACGACCCCATTAAAATTTTTACTTTGCAAACCGTTACTCATGGTATGGCCCCCTCCGCATTTCTGAGTACAAGGTGTCTCAACAAGTTGGCTGAGGAAATAAATGAAATTGATCCTGAGGTGGCTTCAGCCATCAAGCAGGGATTTTATGTAGATGACTTACTGTTTGGGAGTGACTGTGCTGAGAAGGCAGCATCGTTATTTCAAAGGATAGTAAAAGTGCTAAAGGGAGCTCATTTTAATTTGAGAAAGGTTAATAGCAATTCTTCATCGTTTCTGGCCACTCTCAACACCACTCACACACAATACACTTCCACGCCTCTGGCCTCAGACAACACACATAGAATATTGGGTTTGACTTGGAACACTGATAAAGACACACTTTGCATTACATACAGCAAACACTCCGATCCAAACACTTTCAACCTCCCGTAAATCACAAAAAGGGTTGTGTTGCACTTAATAGCCTCTATTTATGACCCATTAGGTTTTGTGAATCCTTTCTTGGTAAAGTTGAAGCTTTTTCTGCAAAAATTGTGGTCTTTACAGTTGGATTGGGATACTCCTCTTGATTCTGATCTTACTTGTTGTTGGCAGTCCTTGGTTAATGAGATTGTTTTACTGCCATCAATTATATTCCCACGCAAGGTGTTACCCCAGGGTCACCTTCCCTCTTGTCTAGTAGGATTCTGTGATGCCTCTCATAAGGCGTACGGAGCTGCATTATACTTAGTTAATCATGATTCTGCATCCGTTGCGCATAGCCACTTGTTGTGCTCTAAATCAAGACTTGCTCCCCTGGCAGGGTCGACTATTCCTCGCTTGGAGTTGTGTAGTGCATTGTTATTGGTAGAATTGACCAAGAAGGTAATAAGAGCACTGAGAATTGTGTGTTCTATTAATCAAGTGTATCTTTTTTCAGATAGTTCTATTGTTTTGCACTGGTTGGTGAAAAGCAATCATAAATTGGATGCTTTCACTGCGCATAGAGTTTCAAAGATAGTGGCATCCTATCCACTATCTTGTTGGCGCCATGTAAGCTCGAGACAGAATCCCGCTGATCTGCTAACCCGTGATGTCTCCCCCCAGGCACTGCAACACAGTACCCTCTGGTTTGTAGGACCGCCGTGGCTGAAGCAGCCAGTGTCAATGTGGACCAAGCCGTTTGTCGATGCTGAGGTAGCGGATAATGGTAAGGTAGATGCTCTCTGTTGTATGTTCACTGCATACCAAACAAGTATGCCCTCGTCAGATGTAGGTGAAAACCAAAATTCATTTGTTCAAGTGCTGCTTAGCAGATATTCAAAATATCACAAATTGATAAGGGTGTTGGCGCTATGCTTAAGATTCATTAACAATATACGGGCTGCAATTGTTGCTCGCATTGACCCTGCTTCGGCTCAGATGCGGAGAAGGGGTTGGTTGGCACCGCTTGAATTGAGAGAAGCCACAGTGGTTATTATAAGGCTCATTCAACAAGACATGTACCCCCTTGAATATAAGGCACTTTCAAAAGAAAAGGGATTACCTCCCAAGTCATCGCTTCTTAGCTTGAATCCTTATCTAGGCCCTGATGGGCTTTTACGGGTGGGTGGCCGTTTAATGAATTCTCAGGTGGAGAGGTTAAACAAGCATCCTATTATACTTCCGCCTAACCACAAATTTACTGTCCTGTTCTTAGAAATGATCCACCTCGCATTTCTACATGCGGGCTTAGCATTGATGATGGGATGTGTGCGTCAGCAGTATTGTATTCCCTCCCTAAGACGGGTAGCAAAGAAAGTAATCAATGCTTGTCTGACTTGCAAGCGTTGGCGCGCAATTCCTCTTGGCCAGATTATGGGTTCATTGCCCCCTAGCCGCGTAAATCCTTCTCGGCCATGGGCTCACACATCCTTAGATTATTGTGGCCCAATTTTGACAAGGCCGTCTCTCACGAGATCAAAAATGTCTCAGAAGACTTGGATTGCTGTATTTATATGCCATTCCACGAAAGCTTCGCATTTAGAAATCGTCGAAAATCTATCCTCCTCTCAATTCATTGCGGCCTTTGAACGTTTTGGATCGAGAAGAGGTTATCCTGTGCACATGTACAGTGATAACGCTAGTACATTCAAAAGTGCTAGTCGTATCCTAGCCGAGGCTAATCGCTTTGTTCTTTCCGCACGGGATTTAGAGGTTATCACCAAATTTTTATCAGTGCAGGGTACCTCCTGGCACTTTTGTCCCACCTACTCTCCGCACCGAAACTCGTTGGCTGAGGCTTGTGTTAAAAGTCTAAAATTCCATTTGCGTCGCGCTTTAGGGCAACAAGTTGTGCCCTTGCTTACATTGTACACCCTCTTAGCCAAAATAGAAGCTTGTTTAAACTCAAGACCGCTTGAAGTCACGTCTACAGATACAGATGTGAATTTGATTTTGACCCCGAATCACTTAGTCTACGGGCACGCGCTTAATAATTTTCCTATAGATACTGACTCGCCTCTTGTGCAGATAACTCCTGCGCACCAATTCCGCCATTTAAATAACAAATTAGCAATAATTTGGAAATATTGGTCTCGAAACTACCTTCACACCTTGCAACAAAGGGTGAAGTGGAAAGGGAGTCACCACCATTAGGTGTAAATGATTTAGTACTTTTAATTGAGGAATCTCCGCCCTCTCAATGGAAATTAGGTGTAGTGGAGAAATTGTTCCCTGATCAAGCCGGGGTTGTGCGTACTGTTGAAGTACGAACTAGCCAGGTAAATTATTGCGACCAGTACAAAAACTATGTGCACTGGCTAGAACCTCCCATGAATAAGCCCCAAACCATTATATTTATCTCTACTCCTTCCCCCTCGGTCGACCAGAGATGCTCAGCTGATTTTTCCTTTCTCTTTGCCGCCTGGTATACAGGCGTGCCATTATTATTTTATAAGTCATACTGTGTGGGCCTGCCACTTGGCGTTTTTTTATTAATTTCTTGTTGTACAAATTGGTGTATAATTTTTTGATTAAGCACTGCTACAAATTCTATGTGATTTTGTTACTTCTAGGTTAGGATAATTGTTACGAGGTACTCAGTAATGGTTCGAGGTGATTACAATATGTACGCTAGGCAAACGCCTATGCTTTCGTTTGTTGTATGCCCTCCTCACGTGTTTATAGTAGGAATGGAGTCTCTCAAGATAATGCAGAACTGTGGTGGACTTCTCAGTGCTTGTTGCTGAAAGAAGTGAGTGGGAGACGGACGGTGCCGAACTCGAGCATCGCCATGCGCCCGGCCCCAATAAATGTTAGCACATTTTGCTCGGCGCGGACAAGTTCCTGCGACTTCCGCCCACCTGGGCACTCTTTGGGGTACTTCCCGCTAAATTATGGGAGTTCCATGCTAGACCAGGGTGTCATGGGAGCGCCAATTCCAAAATTCGCGCGTCCCACTAAAAAAAAATCAATCGATCATCAATCAATCAATCAATCCATCAATGAAATGGAATGAAGACATTAATTAAATCATTGTTTCCCCGCGCCTTGATGCATGTGACAGTTCTTCCGCCGCCCTGCCAGGTTGCAATCAGCTACCCTCGCCGCCGACACCGGTGACGTCACTACATCACCACCGTCACCGCCGCCACCAACACCATCGCGCCGTCGCGCCAGTATCTCTCCCCCCGCCTACGTCCGCCCCCCGCCGCCAGCTAGCCGGCTGCCCGCCCCTCTGCGCCCTGCCCGGGGTCGGAACCCGGGGCAGCGCCAGAACACGCGCGGACAGCGGGCGACACAGCTGGTGGAGTGTGGGCCAAGCGGAAGGAGCTATGGTGGACCGGGAGCATGAAGCATCCACGGCGGTGAAGGGCATTTTTCACGCTTTCTGCATTTGAGACCCTCTACTAGACAGCGGTGTGATTTGTAGGAGCGGCGGTGGTGCTGTGACAGTGGTGTGGTTCGACAACCCAGCCATGTGTGCCTCGTAACCTTTCAATGTTACATTCATTTGGTTTTTGCTTGCTGTGTTAGTCAGGTAGCATCGCTTGGTCAGTGTGTGCCTTTAACTTTGTGTTTCGCATCACTGCAATTGTTAAAGTTTTTTTGTATTCTTTGACACTGGTAGAAAAAATATAAACACAGATCTGAATTCAGCTTAAAAATGTCTGTAAGAATCACGCTCTTTTTTTATCCAGAAAAAGAAAAAAAAATTGTAACATCGTTTTAGTCACCTCTATCATATCAGAAGAAGTATTTTTGATAATGAAGCTCCTTCGCTTCAAACAAGAAAAAGAAGAATCGACTCTCGGAAGTCTTCGAATAGAACATTGCCTTTTTACCCACTCACATCTGCTTAAGAAAGAATCTCCTTCATTCTGTGTATCTTGCAACATCCCTATAACTATTCAACATATCTTAATAGATAGATAGTGTATTCAGACTTACGTATAATACATTCACTATCACACTCACTCATCCCATGTTATATAAAGACTCGGGTATTATTACTCCGAGTATGGGGATGTAAGACCAGCGCTCCAATTAGGATTTAGAGTAGAAAGAGGAAGGTATTACTCGTACTTGCACTTCAGTTCTGCCGATCTGGCGTGTTGGGCGGACACATTGCACCGGCTGGTTCTCCCTTTACTCACCCCCCTACATTTGCCCTTTCCCACCCCCTTACTCCTGCGCAGAGCGAGTTGCTCGCCAAATGTGATTAATGCTCCCCTCTTTATCTGATTGAATGGACAGGACAGCGGAATGGAGGGCATTTGTAAAACGTTTCCAATGTTCGTAGCGTTTTGTTGCTGATGACTAACACAGTCACTTAACCTGTGCGATGCACTTTGCAAGGTATCGTTCTATTGCAAATCAGTGATCCGGAGATTTGAAGAGAATTTTTAGAGGACAGATGCACTACAAATTAATAAACATAGCCATCAGTTTGCAAATTACATTGAAGTTTGTAGACAGGAAGATCAATGAACACGACTTTCGAGTGCCATATGCTGTCTCACATGCCTTCGTGCGGTTTCCTTTACTGTTCTAAAATTTGATGTATAATGCGATGTCATAAAATGAACCTCATTCAGGTCTTCCGCTCGGTTACTAATAAATACCTTGTCGCCACGTGATTTTGTAATCCGTTATACAATACTTGGTGTCATGCGATGTAATCTGTTACAACCCTGTGTCAGCCTCCGACGCGTCCGGCAGCCAGCTCTGTTCCCCTCAACAACCATCACAAATATTCTTTTATATTCAAATATTGTTTTGGACTTATGAGGGTGTCTTCTATGATGACGCGGGGAACAAGCTGACCATCACGGTGTCAGGCCACTCCCACTATTTCTCCAAAACAACCGGCTAAGGTGGTTGTGACAACACCCACTGCCGCTGTAGCATCTCTTACTGGGAGGTCCGAGGGTTCGTGTTCCGATGACAGCAGATTCCCCACACTGACTATCGAGCTAGATCGAATTTAATAACTGACTGGAGGTTATTTGCAGCGGTCGGCTGCTCTGAACGCGAGTTTTCCGTGTTTTCTATAAACAATACCAGGAGTATGCTGAAGCAGTACCATAAGGGGGCAGGGAATGTGTGAAATGTTTCCTACTCATCCCTATC
Source organism: Acheta domesticus (assembly GCA_031308135.1). Taxonomy (NCBI): domain Eukaryota; kingdom Metazoa; phylum Arthropoda; class Insecta; order Orthoptera; family Gryllidae; genus Acheta; species Acheta domesticus. Next base: position 181,375,430 of record JAHLJT010000631.1, on the reverse strand, counting down.
CTATCATCTTACCTCACACATCTGCATATAAACATTCATGCCCCCACACGATCACACTTGACGGGAGGCAACACAGGAGCTTACAACTTGTACCGTGTAGCGCGGTGCCCCGCTGGGTGAAATACCTCAGGGGAAACACCCGAAATGAACTTGTAAGTCGGCGCTGGATCTCGCACCTCAGAGAGGGAGAAACACAGCTACAACATCTAGGTGATACTACTGAACCCCATATTAAAGGTTATCAGAGATATTAAGTGTCGTGCCCGTCAGAGCGGTTGTCTTTACCGCCAAAAGACGAGACTTCCGCGAACGGCGTGCTAACGTAGGAACAGCCGCCGCGCGTTTCTACAAGCGCGGCGAAGCGGAACGGCGGTGCTATCGGCGACAAGGAGCGGGGGCAACCCGCCTCCCCTTCCTCCCCCGGGAGGTGACGTGGCGGAGGGGCGGCGACGACGGCGCTGATAAGCGGCGCGCTGGACGCGCGCGGCCCCAGACCTCGCACAGCGACTAGTGGTGTACACGACCGTGGATGATAGACTGTACTTCCGTGATAACGACTTGGCCTGACTGTTTTGTATTTTCTCTCCTGGACACGCGGATTACTTTGGATATTGTACCTGGTTTATTCTTTTGGACGTAGCGAGTGGCTACGTGTAATAAACTTCTTGTTTGTGTTTATGATTTCTTTCCATTTTCCCGGAACACAACATTAAGAATCTCGAATTCTTTGTTCCGGCTCAGAACATCAATTAATCACCGCAGCGCCTCTGACCAAGAGGTCCTAGAGTTCGAGACACGACAGTGGCAGGATTTTCGACATTAGCTAAAGATCTAGGTCTTCACGCAAGCTTCCGCGGCTCGAGTTCATTACCTACATTACTCGCACACAATATCGTGTCACTGCCCTGAGGAAGCCTACGACATGTTAGGCGAAACGTCGGCCGTTCTGCCAACGACGCGGCGTCACCCAGACAGCCGAGAAGTAAAGATCTAGGTCAAATTCCGACGCAGCCTGAAAGAGATTTGTAGTGGCCGGCTGCTCTGATCAGTAATTTTCTTGGTTTCGCGGATCAAATCCAAGCAAATGTCGGAGTGGTATTTCTTCGAAGTATTAAGGTCCACTACCATTAAGGTCCGCGTAAATACAGACCGCACGTGACCCATTCTTTCTTGTCCTTGTCACCTCTTCATTTACACACATACACACTTACATGAACTACCTGGAGATACCTGGATGGGGAAAACCCACAAATCACTATGTAGGTCTGCGTCAATCACGCCTGTGAAGAACGCTACCACCTCAATAACCACACATTGATTGGTTATTGTGTTCTTCACAGTAACCAATCAATCAATCAATAGTATTCTATATAAAATGAATATGTAAAGTCAGTAATAATTTTATATAAGTGATATATTTCACTAACATATTTTCTCTTCTTTCGGATGTGAGAGAACAGGAAGGATCCAGTTTCAACATTCGCGAGTTCTTCCAAAGTTACGCGAGTATTTATATACACAATTTGCATTTTTGATGCGAACTTGGGTGTATTGCAGAGCACATCAATACTTAATTATGTAGTGCCAGTACGCCGTGGCTGCGGATGACGGGCGTGCCACTGTCGGCCGCAGAATACCTTGCGCATCGGCCCCGAGGGGAGCAGGGATCGAGTAGGGCTGGAGCAGGGGTCGAGCAAGGGTCGAGCGGGCATCGCGCGCGGCCTCTTCAGATGTGCGGAGACGCGCCCATTCCTCGCTCGCCGTCCGGGCGCTTCGCCCCCAAATTCTGCCGAGTTCCAGAGCGGCCGCGCTCGCATTTGGGTTACTACGCATCGTAGCTCTTCCAATGACGAACGCAATTTCAGCATTTGCGGATAATTCACATGCCGCGCACGGCTGTGCGCCCGGCCGCGCAGCATCCTAACAACGCGCCTGGCGAGCAGACGCGCGCCCGACCCGACCCGGCGCTGCGCAACGGCTGCGCGCGCTCAGAGTCTCCGCCGCCGCCGCCGCTGCGCCCGCCAGACACCCACACAGTGGGCCCGAACGACTGAATTGACCTACACTGAGGAGAATAAACTTAGGAGGTTCAAGCTCCCGGTTGAGATTGGTGACTCCAGTGTTCACTCTCGTGTTTATCCTTCCTTCTTTTCTGATATCAAACTTTTCAGTACTCTTAGAAATAATCACCCAGGCACACTGTGCATGAACCATAAATTTTGTCAGTCAAAGTGCTAAAAGAAATAATCACACAATTACAATGGGCACGAACGACTGATTTGATCTACATAGAAGACAACTCATGTTCAATGTTTTCTGCTATCAAATTCACAACTGTTTAATGAAATAGCCACACAGTCAGGCTGTGAGCAGAAACGACTGACTTGACCTATAAGAGAGACAATACATTTAAAGAGGTCCAAACCAACTTATGAGATGGTAACTCCGCTGTGCACTCTCGTGCTCATCCTCCCTTCTTTTCTGCTATCAAACGCTGAAGGGTTCTTAATTAGTCACCCATCGACAAAGAGTTGAATATCTGATCTCCCCAATCAAAGTGTTGAAAGTAATAATTATCATTTAACCACCGTGGGAACGAGCCACTAACTTTACTTACATTGAACCCGATAAATTCAGGAGGTTCAAGCTCACTTTTGAGATTGGTGACTTCACTGTTCACTCTCATGTTCATCCTTCCTTATTTTCTGATATCAAACGCTTTAGTATTCTTAGAAATAGTCACTCAGCCACAGTGTGTATGAACCATAGATTTCGCCAATCAAAGTAATAAAAGTAATAATCACACAATCACAGTGGGCACGAACGACTGATTTGATCTACACTGAAGACAATAAATTTAGGAGGATCAAGCTTACTTTTCAGATCGGTAACCCCACTGTTCCATATCGTGTTCATCCTTCCTTCTTTTCGGATATAAAACGCTTAAGGCTTCAAAGTAATAGTTTCCAGATTGGAACTCAAACCAGTGTCTCCTGGTTTAATTCCAGTTGCTCTGACTGCAGAACTACCAAGACAGCCATTCTTCGAACAGTTTCTTAGACCTGATGTATTACTCCTTATAACCTACGACATTAGTGAAATTAGTAGCATTAGCTAGCTAAGTTAATTCACTGTAGGTATCATCTGCGGAAAAAATACCATCGAGCTGAATTTTCTGAGACCTTTGTATTGATGTTTGATAAAAGGGGCGAAAAGTCTGAAGCGATATCACGTGTGTATTTCGAAAAATGTGGAGGTCAAAGTCATCAAAATATTTTTCAGGAATATCCCGGTTCCTCCATATTTTATGTTGAATTTTAATATATAATTTGAAAAGAAAATGTCCCACAAAATGTGTTGTAAACATTTTTTACGTTTAACTGTTTTGAGATATCGAAGTTACAAAAATACAAAGAATCATTTTTCGTAAGTATCGTAACTTCAACGTCGTATATGTCAAATGGGATTCACGTGAATCTTTTACATCACAATGATAATATTGAGTAAAAAGCTGCTAGTGACCCACAACATAACATAAGATCTTTCAGATGAGGCAACTTCTAAAATAATTGAAAAATAATCTGGTTCATACTTCACCAAATGAAAAAAGTTCAAGATGGATTTTCAGAGTAGATGTTCTTTCGTATAATATTTAGAATATTAATACTCACAAATACGGATTCACAGTATTTGCAGTGGCTGATTGTTCAGGAATTAAACATGATTTTGTAATTTACACGGGAACTTTGGTTTATTGTTTCTCATGACATATTGTTCTAGAATTAGCTAAAAACGGGACAAAGGAAATCATGATAATATGCTGAAGAAAAAAGGTAAACTTTTCTTCTACGATAATATAAAAATAGTTCAGTTCAATTGACTTCAAATTAGTTAGCCAATGGACAAATATAAATATTACTGCCAGAAAGAAAAGGAATAAATATTGAAATACCCAGTCCATGAATTGTAAAACACTTATAAGCGAGATATTGTGGCGTAGATCTGGCTGTTACATTTCATTGACTCGCACTGTGTTGGCTAAAGAGCACAGAAATGATTCATAGGAATTTTGTATTGCTGGTTGAATGATGCAGTAGTAAACTACACAAAAGGCATTATTAAAGCACTCCTGAACTTTCAATCAGGAATAACCTATGGTTTAACACTTGCAGGAAAATAGTCAGCGACAAAGAGATTCAGCGGTTTATTGGAATTATTCCAACCAGAGATGTTTATGATGAAATTAATCACTGGCCATCGAATACAACAAAATTATAATATTGCTCAAATGGATATACAAGAATTCAATATTTAAAATGTAATGATGAACTATATTTACAAACACCAAGAAGTGCTTTTAATATCGGTATAGTTAGAAAATCTACTTTTAATGTACTCGTGTGGTTTACATTATATTAGTTAGGTGTCCATTATTGCTGTTTGGAATGAATTCCCTAAAAAAAGAAACTAAAGTGTGAAACTAAAGTGTTGAAAACTTAAGTTTCAACTCTTGATATGTTCACCCTTATCACTTTATGCAATAAAACGTTTTAATAATGAATTATTTGGTATAGAAAGATCGCTCGTTCTGGTATTTCGAAGTAACTGTAAGCTTCTTTGTTAATGACTGTTTCGTCCACGATGCATTAACACGTTAACTCGTTAATGTAGTAAATCATTACGAAAATGAAAGCATTAGTATTAATGTGTTTTAACGCAGATATCGACGGCATTTTCACGTATGCCAGATAGGCATTGAAATCATCCCTCGGAAATACCTTTCCACCGGATCGCATGAGTGATGACGGACATTTTTTAAATGTTAACTGGAAGCCCTTTCGTTCGTATGAAGCAAACTTAAGGGCTGAAAACGTTGCAATGATCACAAATTTGTGAAACAAATAATTTTCTCATTCTCGGAAAATAAATCTATTCGTGTTACAACGGCACGTTCTTTCTCGTATTATTTGTATTTGCAATTTAATTTCTAGCATGTTACAATTTGTTGTATATAGATACTTTCACTATATCTTTACAACACAACGCACGGGAGATAGAAAATATATCTTTAATTTTTATAGATACAAACTTTTAAAGAAAATGTCACATCTGTCATTAAATCCAACGTTTTGCGCTCTGTCCTTACAAACGGTTTCAAGAAAAAAACTGCCAGTCCTGGGCTTAGAATCGCAAATAAGTAGTTAGCAGATCAGGCCCTTAATTGCTGAGCTCCCGTGCACAACGCATAGTACTCTAAATTTTTAAACAAACAAGAAAATGCCAGACACAAATATACACAAAGACTTTTGTAATTTTGAGAAAGTTCATCCAAGAGCATAGAACTACTGGACAAAACCGATAACAAAATTTAAAGAAACTAGTGAGACTACAAGAAGACATATTTTCTTGCATTATTTGTAACTTGAAATTTTCGAGAATTAAGAGATCAACGAAAATGACACTTGCGCCATTTTAAGATTACTTTGCTCTTTACAAGAAAAGATGTAATCCATAAATCAGGAGTCTCCTTGAGAAAAAATTGAAAATGCTGTGAGGATTCTTTAAAAGTACACACCAAAATCAACTAGTGGTGCTACAGAATGACACAGACTTTCTTGTACTGATAGTCAGCTTTCTAATTTCTTTGGTCTGGGCTACCTTTTCGGACCTGCCACATACTCTTGACAGCAGGCACCTATCGCCGCCCCAATTACATTTTTTGAAATTTTCTCAATTTGTCGGCTTCCTAATAGTAGTATCGAAGTATTACTTTAAGAATTTTACAGAAGAATAAAGGCTCGTCCTGTAAGGAAATTTTCGATGAAAACTTTTTAGTCGTTTTAAGAAAATGGCATACTCTTGACAGCAGCGGCGAGATTGCGGCGAGGTACAGAGGGCTGCGGCGTGTTGTAGCGAGCTGCAGCGAGTTCCACCTGGTTGCAGAGGATTGCAGAAGGTTATTGGGGGTTGCAGTGTTACAGAAGGTGTCTGGAGATTTCAGCTAGTTACTGCGTGTTGCAATATGTTGAAGCTTGCGTCAGGCTGTCAGAGGTTTGTGGCAGGTTGGAGCGAGTGTCAGAGGTTTAGAGCGGGTGTCACAGGGTTTGACCGGTTTACACCGGGTTGGATGAAGCTGCATGCAGCGGGTTGTAGCGAGTTCCAGCGGTGTTGAGGTATCGGAATTCTTCGTTTTACCTTCTCAGGCTGGGAGAACTATTTTGTCGTTAGTGATTTTTTACACTAACACGGACTCACATGGCTCTAGCAATAAACGATTTCTAAATTTGAAAACAATACCTATCACACGGCATTATCATCTGATTTCCAACAATAATGCGTCAGCTGTCCTTGGATCTATTATCAATTTTTTTCACACATTCTCGTCCACATATGTCCATCTGCTCTATGTTCTTTGCTCACGGAGAAAATACTTATGGTGCTGCCGAGGAGTTTCATTAAAGCACCGAGCGTCAATAAACACAAATAGCGTCGACGTATGCGAGACTTCTGCTCCCTGCACGACACGATCGGGCGTCAGTGGATTCTACAATGATAAATTGTAACAATGATAAATAAGGGCGCCTTCTTAGAAATTGCCCCCGTTCTTAATAACCTAGCGAAGTAGTTTCAAAATGCTACTCTTAAAATCATTGTCTTTTCTCTCTGTAACTTTGTTCGATGGATACTGAAGGAAATTTTTATTATGTTGGCCACAACACGTTTGAAATTCATATTTTTTGCTCTTAATTTACGTTAAGGAGAAGTTATAATTATTTTCATTCACGTTAGAAATAGTCGTTTTGAGAGTCCCTGACACTGAAAAAAGATGGGTTTCTTTTTAAACATTTGTCCATCCGGAAGACGAAACAACAGAGGAACTAAAGAAGAAACAATATTGCAACTTGCGAAAGTGGACTCTCATGACAAATCACCACCAAGAACCAAGAAGAATATCAGCATATTTGCTCATTAATTCATTATTACTCCGGTGTATTTAGTGGAATTACCCACGTTTTCTTCGTCTTAAAATAGTTTTTGTAATACATTTGTTTTTGAACACAGTAATGTTTTTGCAATTGTTTCGTGCTTCTACCTCACTTATCACACAATGTGCTGAAAGGTATTTTGAAGACTTTATACTGTACGGTTACTTACAATTTTACACATTTCTACAAGTAGTATTGTATGAATTAAAATGAATTAAAATCTTGGAAGTAATCAAGAGTGAAGAAAAAATATTTTTGAACGCAATTGTTTTCCCTTGAAACGCCCAATTAATGTGTATTTCGATTCAAACATATGATAATAAACTCTTTCCAATTTCATTAAATTCTTAAACAATGCATTCCTATTCTCATTCTCTTCACAAGGCTATTGCAGTTGAAGAACAATTCTCAACATAATCTCTATTGCAAAGGGAGTCGCGACCGCGTCTGCCGGCCCAATATCTTCGGTACGTGACTGACAATATTTGTTGTCGGTCGTATCAGGTGGCTGCGAAACAAGTACCCTTGTATTTACCTCGCTGCTATGAGCGGTTGCAGTTCGGAGGTTATGATCGCCTGGGGTGCTGTACCGGCCACTGCGCCCTGCTCCCTGACGCGCGCCCGCCGCCGCCGATCTGCGCCGCTCGCCCCCGCCCCCCTCCCCTTAACTGGCCGCGGGGCCGCGCGGAATACCAAGTGGTAGAGCCTAGATGCGCTCTCGATGATAGCCTAGCCGAGTAAATGCACTGCGCAGCGCTGCTCGCGAAGAAGGGTGCCCGATGGTTTTTTGGAAGACTGGTCATGAATAGAAACTTCAAGTCGTCTACACTATGATCAATGTTTGATAAGAATTTCAGGTGTTTTTTATGTAATGACATTTATGTTGGTCATGAAACACAAATGTACTGCACACTGACAAAGCATTAATTTGCAAATTTCAGGACCACTTCAAGTCATCTTCCTTTGTCTATGCTATAGTGTTGTTTAGGATGGAGTGATGGATGGAGTGGTGGACGGACTGATAGGGATGGATGGACAGATGTTTCGAAAAAAAACAACAATTTTTCGGTATCAGGAACTCTCAAAATGAGTATTTCCGATTTCATTGAATTTTTGCAGCAAAGCAATTTTCTCTGAAGTACTAGTAATACAAGTAACTATAAGTACCCAGAAGGTACTGTAATAATGCAAAAATAGTATCTACTGTGGCAACGAATATTTTTATTCCATTTTTTCTGGGGGCTGACATATAAATGCAGTTTTATGGTGCACACACTTGGAAATAATAATATTAATATTTTACAGTTTAAGAGAAAATAATTATAACTTTGAAATAATATCTTGATTACTCAAACTCATAGAGTGAAAAAATTAAAAATACAAATTAATTTTTATTTGCTAATTTTTTAACTCAAAATACATTTTTTGAAAAGTTATCATAATTCGCTACATAATAATTACTTGGTATGAAAATAACACTATCAATTGTTATCCAACATCATTCGGCAAATTGAGAAGGATATTTATGTTTCAACGGATGATAAAATAATCGTAATTACATGTTCTCTACGCTTGGGTCATCAAAAAGGGACTAATTAACCTGCCACCAATGCAAATGACTAGGTGACACATACTGTAAAAGTTCATTGAGTTTCTTTGTGTTATTGCCGATTGTATAAATATTTAGGATTTTAAACAAGAGATGGCATGAATGAATGCGAGTGCATGCTAGTGGTTTTACAGTTAAAACACAATGTGGAATTTTTATTGGATGTAGATCCCGGACGATCTCCCAGGTTAATGAAGGAATGATAAAAAGAGTATGTGGGTATCACTGATGAATAGGGGCGGATTTTAATGAAATGTCATTTTTTTCCTTCAAGTTTAGAACAAAGCATTTCAGTATAAAGATTAATTTATGTTATGACAAAAGCAATTGATTCATTTTTATTTGGCTTTTTTTCAAGTCATATTTTCCTTTTTCCATCATTTTAAAGTAGTTTTCGTTGATTTCATCGATTTTAATATCTTTTTAATGGTACTTGCTACAAATAAATATTTACGAGATGCAACAAATGTTCTTTATATAATTACTCAGTAGTCCATTCGATTTCTTTACCCAGACTTGTAATGTCAGCCGTTGTAAGTTTGTAATCTCAAGTTCCTTTGACGGGTTTCAGCGCCGTTGTCGGGTCAGCTGATTTCGGGATAATTAGACAGAGATATCCTGGTAAATAAACAGTCCAAACCAAAAGTTTGCAAGCTGACTTCACTTGAACGAAAGGAAGAAGCCTCGATTACTCAGTGTTCCAGCAGTTTCAGTTGTTCCTCTGAACTGGTGTTCAGAGGAACAACTGAACATTGATCAAAGTTTTTAGGACATTTTTCTCTGCTTTTAGGGGGCATTCTAAAAACGTTTTAAGAGCATTTTAATATTTTTATTTTATTTTTGGCGTTGTTCACCAAAATCTGCTCCTACTGATGAATATCTATTATTTACATAATTAGTCCGCTTTACTCAACACAACTTATTAAAGTAACATCATCTCCAACAACATTGGTTTCGCTTAACGCCATTCCTGCTTCTATAGGTATTAACACTACGAATATAATTGCAGACAACATTAAACTTGTACGCCTGTCAACGCTTTGCTTTCGCAGCGTTTAACATAGTAATTAAATTTAACAGTCCCCTACCAACGAGAGGTTCAATGGACGGAACTCAGTGTATTGTTTTCCTTCTATCTTTGTGTAGGTAAAGAGTTAGTTTCATCATTTAATACTTTTATTATTAGAAAGTTTCCTAACCTAAATAATTGTTTGGTTTTACAATGCTTATCGGATATTCACAACATCGGAACAATCGTTGAAAAAACTCCATTTTCTTTCAGCCAGGCCTGCATAAAACCTCCTTTCCATTTTATTTTATTATCTGTAGTTGTAGAGAATCTTTATGGACTTGAAACAACATAGAGGATGTTGAACTAGTTCTTCAAAAGGACGTGGGCGTCTGTGTCCCTGCGGACAGCTACAGAGAATCTTCAAAATGCGGGCCCTTGTCATACATCAAAAAATGAAAATATGATAATACAAATTAGGAGAAAATGATGATGATACATTGATAAATACATAAATATACAATACCGCATGCATAATTGAACGTGTGCTTACGTTTACGGATCTGTAAGCATCTGTCTGCATTGATTTCTGACGGTTTTGCAGTCTATTTAGTCATTTCTAAAGCCAGCTCAATTGCCAGTCAGATTGCCTATGACATTATAGTTATCCACATTGATGACTTCAAAAATATTTTATTCTTAGAAACATGGAAACAATTGTTTGATTAACAAACGTCGATGTACGTTGACGAAATGATATCGTTGGTGTAATTATTTACTGCGAACTTAATTCGCTTTCATTTAATACATTTTGACAGGTCATATGCTAGAGTACGTGAAAAGTGAGGATTACAACTCTGATTATCAAATAACCCGGCAACTCTAGTGAGAGAATCGAGTAGTTGATGTACTCTCCACCTATATAGCGAAGCAATTAGGTTCAAACGGGAGAATGCCATGAAGAGAGAGGTTCGTAGCGGAAGAGCGGGACCTAAATCTCCCCGTTGAAAATGAGGACAAAACTCGGGGGTACAAGGTTAGGGGCGCTAGAATCGCCGGGAACAGCTGTTGGTGAGTCTCGTCAACTTGGTAAGCTACAAATGTGCCGCATTTTGAGAAATACAAATGTGTGTGTATGAAGTACTTACAACAATAATGGAAACATCGGTGGCATCTGCAACGCGCGTCTTTTCCATCTAGTGCGTCTACTTGTGTCTCGCTAGCCCCGCTTGGCTCACGAATCATGTCAATATCGTTGGCAGCAGATTGTCTTTTAGCTCTAGCAGGTGGAAGAATGTAACGCGCCATTGTATTTGTTGTCACCAGTTTTATGAGAATTGAAGGGTCTTGCGGAAGAGCTCATTTGCATAGGAAGTTTCACAAGATACAACGTTCACACAACAGTGCCATAGATTTGCGTCCGGTGAGGATCCAGGCTATTTTTGTTCGAATGCAATGTGCAGTATAAGGATTGATATTATTTTTAGAACTGTAAAGGAGTAATAGAAACGTGCTATGGGTTCGTGTGCACGAAATGAAGTGCGTACGTGGTAATACGAAATACTTCTTTCAATCTTGAAGATCATATAGATCTCGCGGATTTTATACCGGCTTAGGTGGCTCAGGGCATTGTTTGCTTTCACTTCAAGATTAGTGCAATTGAGATAATAATATGAAGATAATATAAAGATACAAAATTAGTGAAGCTGTATTGAGTTACAGGTGATTCTTTTGTTTTAGTATTATTTGAATTGTTGCAGTTGAATTATTCCTTGGAATGTCTTAGGATGATGACATAAAACTATATTAATTGTATATTTTTGGATTAATTAAAAAAACTGATAAAAAGAACGATATTTCGAACCCAAAGGAAAAGGAGAAACGTCCCATTTCCGGAAACTTTGACTTATCAAGGAGATACAACCGAAAGGAATGTCAGGAAACCGTGTTTCATGGAAGCAACTGCCTTCTTTCGTACTCTAATTGCAAATGCGCATATTTAATTGAACGAAGGAGTACTTATTAACATTTATGAGATGATGAACAAGTTTCAATGTTCTCTCAAACTCTACGTGAAGGAAAAAAATTCACCGAAAATATTACACATACACACACACACACACACACACACAACGAAACGATTGCTTTCAGACGTGTGCCACACAACTCCAATATTTTTAACATATACTTTCCTCAAAGGTTTTGCGAATAATAAAAAGCGCATATATAATAATAAGCACAAATTCAGAGTTTAATAAAACATTGAAACTGAACTTAGACATTTCTAAAAAGAAAAAAGGCAATAAAAGAAGTTTAAAACATTAAAGTAATTATGTATTTCAGCCTACTGATAATCTTGAATCCTACGAAGAATTTGCATATAGAATTACGGACACTAAAGGAAGTCAATCAGATGGAATTTATATGAATTTTAACTGAAAACACGTAATGATTTATTATTAACATTTTAAAAATAACATGATAAAATTTTAATGCCAGATACTGAGGCATAGCACCAGTAAGCAATGAATCGTGAATTGTGTAGATTTCAAGCAAAAATTTTACGTTATATTTAAATGCCAAATACTAATACAAAAACTTTACCGTCCTGCGTTCACGAGTCGTCTGCCCACCGACGTTATGAGAGATAACGCTTATCTGCCGTTCAGCTCTCTAGGCTTCGTTCTCTGTTTTCTCTCACTGTTCTTGCAACAATATCTATGAAATATACTATATTCTGATGCGTTGCAGATCTATTTTGAATACTTCCTTCTTCACCACTTATAATTTATTTACCTGAACTCCACGTTAGCACTCGCTAGTCCCTTGGCTATTCTGATTTTTCATTGTTTACCATAAAATAAGTTAATGTTTCTAAATATTTCCTGTTATTTAATTATCGTCCAAATGTTTTGCGAGTGTACGTAAGTCTTCCTCTTATATATTTAATATCTTGTACTAAATTCCTGTTTTGTGTTTTGTGTTTTTTATATAAATTTTCATTTTAGACAATATCATTTACATCATGATTTCCTTATATTGTTTCCAAAATTTAGAATACTAATTATATTCATCGACGAGCTGTATATATCTCATCTCAATACGAGAGCAAAAATCAAATGGATACAGAACTTAGGAAACCGGAAAGAAGAGAAACTACCCAACAACTTGTGCATGCAACTACAAAAAATGTTTCACTCTATCAAAAAGTTTAGCTGGCAAGCAACAGAAATACGTTTTGAAATCCACCAGTAATGAACGTATAATTCAACAAATAACGAATCAGAACAGTTTACATCCTTTATATAAATAAAATTGAACTGTTTGTTCGTGAATCGAATATAATTGCCTTTTTGTACTCTTAATATGTTTACTTAGATGATATAAAATCAATTTCAATTGTTTCTACGCCTTTTGTGTATTCAGGAAGATCTCTAGACCGGCTGTACTTATTTTGAAGCTGTTTTCATTGAAAGATAGTATTTTGTGATTAGTTAATTCCTTTTCTATAAAATAGAGCTCTGAAAATAATAATAGATTCCATGTAAACATTTTTATTTATATAGGTTTTATTTCACTATGTTACCTTTTAAAATTATTTTCTACAATATAAAAGTATTGTTTTTGCATATAAATCTGATTTTATTCCGATCTTAATGAACTTTTGTAAACATTATCTTCAAAACTTGGATGAGCTTTCGCAAAAATACCCATATTCCCCCTTTCCTATCTGCTAAAGCAAAATTGAAATATTCACTCTTTCAGTTCCTGGCGAATATTTTTAAAACGGTGAGTAAATTGCCAAAAGTGAATTTAAATTTTCTTAAAAACTCCTAATATTTAGAAGTATATTTGGGAGCACGGCGGGGTTGGTGACGCAGAACGAGGTGAGGTGGGGCAGAGTGGAGAGAGATGAGTCGGAGTTGGGCCGCTGGGACAGGCAGAGTGGGACGGGGAAGGTTCGGAGTAGGGCAGTTCAAGGTAGGATAAACAGAATACGGTGGGACACATTACAGATGAATTAATTTATTTTTCTTTAATAGACGATTGTTATTAATAATTACCCGGTCAACACCGGGTACTTCAGCTAGCATCTGATAAATTCCTGAAAAAAGATACGCATTGATTCACGAGAAGATTACGCGGTCGTCTTACACAAAGAACAAACTGAGATATATGAACAGATTAACGCGTATTTTGTACAGAGAGTAGGGTATTTTCGAAATAATAAACCATGGAGGCTTCCATTCCCAAGGACTACATCAATATCAAAGATTTAGGCATACGACATGATACATTTTGCAAATTCAGAAGAAGAAAGGCACAAACATATTTTTGGGAAGGATGCTATTATGCACCACACTCAGTGAGCAGATAATCTCAGTTTTTAGGCACTGTAATAACAATTCTGGCACAATAAATACAAAGTTGACGATGATATTCAAATAATGCAAATGGTGTACAAGAGACTTTGTCGTTTGCTTCTCTTAACTCAGTAAGGACATTCTGTACGCAAGAGATGTCTCAGGTACCACAGTAAAAAATGAAAAAAAGAAAAATATTTGTCTAATAATATTCATATTGTCAAAAGTGAGTCAAAAATAATTGTGAATAGGGCACTCGAATAATGATAAATAAAGAGCTTTTGGATAAACGTCCATCGAAAACGTTTTCACGAGATATATTTTTTTACTTTCACATAAATGATATTAATATCCAAAGGCCTGTGTCGACATCGCAGAGTGGGAAGCAAGCTAAGTCGTTACGGATGAAGGAGCCATCACATTTTTGTGCTACCTCTTCCATATGGACGGGTTCAAGTTAGAACTTGCACGCGAACGTCTGAGAAAACTTTCGAGAGATTTATTGGAACATACCGCCGGCGCCCGCGGCGCCGGGAAGTCATTCATAATACGTTATCGGCTGCTCGCGCGCCGCTGGATGCGCGGGGGGAGGGGAGGGGCGCGGAAAGTCCAAGCTCGTTCGACTGAACGCGGCGCTTCCGTTTCGCGGAACCAGAAGGCGCGTGCGGGGCTCGCCAATGCCGCACTTCCCACCGCAGCTCCTTTCGAGTTGCCCTGCGCCGCCGCCGTCGCCGCCGCCGTCGCCGCCGCCGTCGCCGCCGCCGTCGCCGCCACCGCCGCGAATTCGTCGCTGCCTTCACGCGGGAGGACTCAATCTTCACGGCGGATTCTTTCGAGAAAGTGTCGCATTCCGTGGCAGTGGTCGTGAAAGTCGACGCGATGTTAAAGGGAGGAATGTTGCGCCTTGCTGCCTTCTTGGCTTGGAGCAATTTCCTTGGGAGGGACGTCAATGAGGAAATGTGGACAATGGACACTGATTTGCAGATGTACTAGATAATTATTATTGATTGATCGTGATTTCGGGCGCGTGAACTACTTAGGACATTAGTCCCGTAACTGTAGTGCGTGTTTCCCCTCGGGATGTGGCAGTGATCTTTTCTCACTGGATGACAAGACCCGGCGCCCACCTACCATCGACTAGCGGGATTTTCCCCCAAACCAAGTATCTCCCACTAGCGGGGCACCACGCCAGGCGGGACAAGCTATAAGCTACCGACCGGTTTATCGAAATGTGTGGTATTGTAGCGCATGTTAGTGCAAGTTTGCGACTGAATTCGACCTAGCTAAAAAGCTACTGTCAAAAATCCTGCCGCTGCTGGGACTCGAACCTTTGACCTTCCAGTCAGAGGGATAGAGAACTATGAAACGAATGAAACGATAAATGAAGAATGAAATGACGAATGATTTAGGAGTGTATCGGAGTTTACTTTTAGGTTTCACGGTACCATCATGAGATGAGAACGATCATACTTCTCATAGGATATAAACGCACAACCTGTGCGCGAAACGTTTACATCACACATACGTCTTTAAGGCCATAATTCCCATTGCTCCAAGTTCATCGTTCCTTCGAGATAATTCAATCTCCAGCGTTCGTGAAACAAGATGCGGTTATGGATAAGGAACCTTTCCGTTAAGTCTTATTTGATACACTACATGAAGAAATGTTGACAATCACCAGACAATCTGAGATCTGATTTCTTTAGAAAAATTAAAGAATAACTAGCGTACCCGTGAGAGAACTCTCGCATTTTAAATCCCACCCTTTCCCTATCCATTTGTCTATCCTTTACATAAAGGAGAGGAGCTACTAATGTACTTACAGAATATCAAAGTAACAATGCTATTGATGTTTGAAACAAATTTTCAATTAAAGTTTATTCAACATTATAGAGAGATGTTCTTGGAACAATTCATACTTCTTTAAAAACAACATTTGAAGAAATGTTTCAATCCGCCTTGAGAGTTAGCTTTTCGCTTTCCTTGATAGTCAAATAATAGAAAAGGTTTTTACTCTTGAGAAAGCCAAGTAAAGTAGTGCGAAAATACCGGATCGCGCAAGAACAGACGTACTCATTGCAATATTATTTAACTTTCCTTGATTTGTTATGAAGAACCGAGTGGGTTTTGGAGAGTCAGGGTGTCAGCTTGCTGGGGTGAGAAAATTGAAAAATTATTTTTATACTAAAAAGTATTGAATTATTTTCTGCGTCTTTACGTACCTCAAGAAAAGCAATTCTGAGCCAAAAAATCATCAAACTAATGTTTTCACCTTTGAGTACTAAATACCATTTGTTACCATTAGAAACAATTTAGTAGGCTTAGAATTCACTTCGCTACATGGGAATGTTGCTCAAACGATGTTTGCATTTTTAATATCTTAACGAACCGACACTTTGAGTTTAATATCAAACGGTGTTTTATTTACAATATATGTTTGCAGCTTGGCGTTGGTGTACATACTTCCAGATTCCGCCAATATTTAAATCGTGCGTTTGGACTGTGATCGTTGACAGTTGTCGGGTGACTTGCACTATTCTTTATATAATTTAAAATTTAGTTGTTTTTTAATTGATTCAGTAGTATTGTAGGCTAGCGCGTTTTGATTTTTGTTTTCCAATTATTTCAAGCTATTTTACTTTAGCTACTTTAAAAAGTTTGTTTTTTGTGTTGTGCCATAGCACAATTTTTCCCCCACCACCTCTGCGTACCCGTGCGAGAACTCTCGCATGTTGGACCCCACACTCATCCCTATCCTTCTATTTTCATTCTAAGAGGGAAGGTATTTAACAAAACGTGTTTATTTGTATATATACTACTTACTATCTATACTACTATACTTTTATTTGTATCTATAAAGGTAACTTGCAATGTACTAACACAATTACAAACAAAATAAAAAGACAATGAAATTAATGTGTAAAAGAAATTTTCAATAAATATTTATTCAATATCACGGAGAATTTGCTTGGAACAATTCCCAACACTTACTTAAAGACATTTAAAGTAATTATTCAATATTGTTTGTCAATTAGGTTTAGTTTTTCGTGATAGTCACAAAAATATTAGCTTTTTACTTTTGAGAAAGCTACGTGTCTGAACCCGTTGACTTGAAAATTTCATCGAATGATAACGAAAATATTGGTACAGGTAAAACACAAACACAGTCTTCACTTTTCACTGAACACCAACATCCCTCCACAATTATGTACACAGCACTTATTGACCATGAAAAAACTTTGAGTAGTTTCACTGCATAAGAAACAATCTTTATAGGTATAAGTATCAAGCAACTATAATAGTACTTCTAGTTGTTGCTGGAGAGCAAATCTTGAATTAATGATTATGCAAATAAACCTCGTCAGACTGCACTAACTACGGTGTTAACAGAAAGCGTAAATAAAGATTGTCGAATTTAAGCCTTCTAAGCTTGTCGCCACAAAAATTGCTACCAGCAGGAAGGGCTGAAATATTGAGTTGGCCTTGATAGTATTGAAGAGTGGAACCGAAAAGTTAATTGAATGGATCGAAGAATGTCTCGTCTTATAGATTATGGTGCAAAAAACCTTTCTTTGAGGCCTTTGGCCTCAAAAATTTCCTTTTTAAGGCTCTAAAACGCTTGGTTTATGAGTTATTTGCCGATGTAGGTTGACGTGTAATGCGGGTTGCATTTTACATGAATATTTCGATGCGTTTTTTTTAAAGAAATCATCCATATTTTTAAAGTGAAAGTGGAATTCGTCAAGTCTCCGTAAAATTCTCTTTCTTTAGAGCCCTCATTTATAAAGATTGGTAGCGTGTGAGAGCCGGAACCCAAAGGTATACTACCGAAATAATACAGGAGACGATTTCGATGATTTTGCGTGTACATGGTGGTTTTGACTAATGAGAATTCGAATTCACATTACTGGCACTAAGTGTCCGCACCATTTCGTTTGGCTTGCTAAGGTACGCTGGCATATATTTAGACAGATTATATAAGAGGAATATTTTTTTTACCGCTTCTCAATTGGAAATAACTCAACTGTAACATTGTAAAAACGCAAGATGAATAATATAAATCTCAGTTAATGCGTCAGGAAGTGGAATACAAGAAGGAAGCAAAGAAGAACGTAAAATTGCACAAACTGTAATTCTGCAAATGGGACACAAGTTCGTAGTTTGCTAACTCCTTAGGGTACGGTCGTAAAAGTGGATTCGTTTTCGGCCGAAGAAAAGTTCGCGCGGGAACGGCCGACTGATTCTGCCGACCTGAATGGTCACACTGCATCCGACTGCAATAGATATCTGTAAATTATTGGGTGTAAGTGACATGTAATGGAAGCGAGAAGATTTTTTTAAATATATTTATTTATACTTGTTCGATAAAATTTTGTCTTTCAAGTGTGTGAATTTTACATTTTACAATTTGAGGAGAAACTTAAAAAGTAACCTCTAATATACTACTGATATGTATAGGTATTATTGATTTTGAACACACAATTATCTTAAAAATAAACAGTGGTTATAAATAGTACAAAATACATATAATTTTTTTTACAATAAATAATAGATACATGGAGTAAGTTAACTATGGAGGATGTAAGAGGTCTTTTGAATAGCGTGATTTAATTCGCGGGAAAGGATTAGCTATTTTTCCGAGTTGAAAAGATGTATAATCAGGAGAAGAAGTAAGGGAAGTATAGAATTTATCTGAGAGACGAAGGATCCAGGATTTTAGAGACAGAATGCTTAGTTCGTGTAATATTTGATCGTTTCTTATAAACCAGGTTTCAAAGCTTTTCTTAGATATTTATTTTGTATAGCCTCTAGTTTTTGAATATGTGATTTCGCTGCACCACCCCAAATGGGACACGCATATGTCAAAGATGGGCGAATTATATATTTAAATATAGATAACGCTGAATCTAAAGAAAGGGGAGAATTTTTCTTCAAAAATGGGTATAATTTTAAAAGCTTGACATTCGTTTTATTTATTATTGATGTAGTGTGGGGTTCCCACGTTAATTTAGTATCGAGTTTTAATCCAAGCGAGAAGATTACACCTGCTTGCTGAGAGCTCTGCTATTAAATTTCTTCTGCTTGAAAATCAAAAAAATTACTGGGTGAACCCTGTTTTCGTTCACTTTCGACAGTGATAGCTGGTAGTAGCGCAGTGAGGACTGTAAGTGCGTGCGACATGTAAGTAACCCGTGTTGAACAGCGCGCTTACATCAAATATCCGTTCTCCGAGGGAGAAATGCGATGGAATGTCACAGTGAATTAGTGGAAGCCCCTGGGAATAATGCCCTATCATACCGTACAGTAGCACGGTGGGTAGGAAAGTTTCTGCAAGGACTTGTGTCAACCAGTGATGAACAATGTTTGGGACGACCTGTCAGTGTGCGAATCGACGTGTCACGTACCGTCATCGACCAGCTCCTGGATGAAGACAGACGATGGACGCTACTACAGACGATGGACGATGTTAGAGAGGTGGCATCGAGAAACGCAGCGTTCACAGGATCTTACGTAATGAGCTGCACCTACGCAAAATGGCATCGCGGTGCACTGAGGGAAGTTCAAAGGTGGGTGCGCTATGCAATATGCTCCGAACACCTTGCACGCTGGCAACAGGACGGCGATCAATTCTTGTCATGAATAATCGCTATCGATGAATTTTGGGCCAGGGCATACGAACTAGAACTAAAACGTCAGTCCGCGGAGTGGCAACATGCTGGATTCACACATTTGCGGCAAATGCTCAGGATGATGGTATTCAGCGCCTCTCACATCGTTGGCAGCATGTGGTGACAGTAGCAGAGGACTACTTTGAGGGTCTTTAGGCCCAGGTTTCTCATGTCAACTTAATGTGCACTGTGTTGTCATTCTTTTACACCGTGAAGGTCATATTGCCCTGTATACTACCGTAATAAATTAGTGTGTTACGATATTTTAGTGCTATTCATTGTCCACACATTGTCCTTTCCTCTGTATTTGTCACATTTTACAACCGGATTGGTATCTTCCAGAAAAAAAAAATTGTTGCAATGACTTTTGTCCTAACCCTCGTACTTGGATCACTTAGAAATAACATTGAAAAAACTCGAACTTTAGAAAATGCATTACTACAGAGGAACGTCAATTCATAACTATAAGGTATGTGAGGGTATGTCGCATGTTTACAACACGTTTTGTACTAGTTTCGTTCATTTCTTCTGCGATTTCATTCCATAATTTCCTGCTTTTGTTCCGGTTGTGATATTTGGAATCTGATATCTTACACAGAGCATCTCGTTCGTATACACGGGAAACCAGCTTTTCAACATCCATCTCCGAGAGCTCAGATTGGCCAAATAAATCAAATGCATTTGATATCGATCTGCCGATTTCGAAGTTCGGCCGTGTTCGCCAGAACTTCTCGGAGGCAATGTAGAGTCCCTAGACACAGGGGACTCTAAGGCAATCTAGGGACTCTAAAGCAATGTGACCGTGCCTGCACTCTGGTGACGGTTTGAAATATTCGGCCGTAAAAGGCCGCGAAGGCGACTTTGGCCATACGGATTCACTCTGACCGTAGCCTAAGACATTTTGTTTGGATTCGACGCACAGAAAATATATTATTTAGCGGGTAATCATGGCAGCACATTTTTTAGTACAGTGTAACTGAAATTACCGATTATAAGTATGACAAGGTACAAATATTGTTATAATTTTACAACAGCGGACGACATCGAGCATAAGTTATTATTAATATTTTCTTATTCAAAGCACAGATTCGTAGTTTATACAGAGGAGGAGAAGAAGAATGTTATTGTGAACTTGTTAAAGGAAATCAATACTAAGATCAATCTTATGCACGTGCAAATATGTAAATGTGTCCTGAAATATATCTAGCAGTGTATGGAGCTAAATATTTGAGAAAACTGAAAAAAATCTAGACATCGAGAACCAATTGTCAAGGCAATAGCGACCAGCTAATTCAATTCACTAACCAGAATACAGTGACACGTTTCTATCTGCGTATCACACAAAATCAACGCGATAGGAATAATGCAAATATGCCGAAGGCATTGATGCTCTCCTATATTATTTGAGTAATATAGTTGAGTTTTGCGGCTTTCACACGCAACCAATATTTTTAAAAGTGGTCTCTAAATGAAGAGAATTTTGCTGAGACGAGACGAATTGCACTTTAACTAAAAAAATATGAAGGATTTATTGAAAAACAACGCGTCTCAATATCCATGTCAAATGCGACCAACAATATTCTGTTAGCAGTGTTAAAATCTAGTTATTTAACTTCTAAACAAGGCGTATTACGACCTTAAAACCTGGAATTTTTAGGCCGGTGGCCTCCAAGACAGGTTTCTTTACTGTAATCTATAGGATGAGATTTTGTTGGACATTCTATTACATTTTTGCTAGTTCGGCGCTGCTCGATATTTCACTGCACTGCAAATTCAATTTCAAACATTGCAAAGAGTAGGATTGTACTTGTCCGATTCTGTATTTTTGCACATTACGTAGGTTTCTCGAGATTAAACATCTTTTCTAATATTTTTGTGACTATTAAGAAAAGCGAAATGCAAACTGTCAAGGAAAATTGCATAATTACTTCACATCTGATACTTAAGAATGTGTTGTGAATTGTTCCAAGAAAATCTGTCTATAATATTCAATAAACCTTATTTAAAAATTTGTTTCAATTATCGATACAAAAACTCTTATTGCCAGGCCCTGTAACGAAAAACTTGTTAAATCCAGTTGCAAAATTTTGAAAAAATATCCTCTAACACGTGCTGTAGCCAGAATCCATGTTTTATTGATTCATGATACCGAAAAATTGATTGACGGGAAAACGTCAGTCCGTCGTCCGTCCTTCTATCCGCCCGTCCGCCCGTCCGCCCGTCCGCCCGTCCGCCCGTCCGCCCGTCCGCCCGTCCGCCCGCCCGCCCGTTCGTCAGTCCGTCTGTCAGTCTGTCCGTCTGTCCGTCCGTCTGTGGTCAACGCTAGCGCCAAAACCGTTCAGCCGATTTTCTCCAAAATTGATATTTCCCTACCGTTCTAGCTGATGTCGGGGCTCCTGATAATTGAAGTCGATATTTTAATTTTGGGGAGTCCTTTACATGAAGCCCCTCAGACTTTTTCAAAAGTTTCAAAGAAGGCTCCAAATTTTTTGATTAAATTTTATAGTTGAATAGTGCGAAGAACGTTTAAGAAAATGGTGCAGTCTCCTTTTCATTGACATCCCCGATTTTTCTAAAATTGTTAAAAAATGTTTTAAAACTACAAATTTGAAGATAGATATTTTTGCCTCAGACGAAGTCTGTTGTACAAAATTAGCTCTCTAATAAAGTCATCAACAATTTCTTGAAAAAACAAGTAGCTTGTGCATAATTTGCGCTTGAAATTTAAGAAAATTTTGTTTCTCAAAAACCGATCCAAATTTTTCTTTAAATTTTCTCCAGTTATGTAATAAGGACCGTAAAAATATAGTGATAATCCCATTTTCAGGTATTGCTCGGTTTCTTGAAAATTGAAAAAGAAATTCAAAACTATTGTGATTTTTGCCTCGAAGTGTGTTGTACAAAATTAACTCTTTAAAAAAAGGTTATGTAAATTTTTTTTGTAAAAGTTAGTAGTTTTCTCGTAATTTCTGTTTAAAATTAATGAAACGTATATTGTCTTACGTCTTACGTAACGATAACATTGTATATTGCGAGAAATATGTCTATTTGTAGAACTCACTAGTTTATTTTAATTTGATATTCTGTAATGTACAATGAATGACATTGTACATTGTACACTGAAGTTACTTTCATACATTTTTAAACAAATAAACACGTTTCGTTAACAACTTTCCCCTTTAATATGGGAATGGAAGGATAGAGACGAGGGTGGGTTTTAACAAGCGAGAGTTCTCGTACGGGTGCGCTAGTAATTATTACATAGACATCTATTTCGAAGAGAAGCAATCTGCTACAGATATTTCTAGGTTTACAATTTTCTCGAAATGTAAGTGAACTCCCAAAAGAAATCTGATAGTTCAGAGTACCTCAATTTGACTGGCACCCTCATTTACAATCTGTCTTGAGAATCACAGGAAAACGGTATCTTTATACAAACTGACCAGACGTTCCAAATAAGAAGGGAAAGTCACTCAACCACATATACCTCACCAGCTAACTCAGTAGGACTCCATCGTCGGGGACATTTATATTCCAAGCTTGTACCGCCAAAGAAACGGCGAATGATATTCTCCATCTTGCCGGGACGAAATCCGTGATCCTATCAATCTCTATATCCCGCGTTGTACAGCCATCAGAATGATCAATCGCTCAATGAAATGAATCACCGCCGCCCGGACGCCAGGACAGCTCATTCTTCAAGCGATAGCCGTGCAATGGCGCAAGATCATCAGCGAGCACAATTTACGCCTCGAGTCGACGCGGTCGCCCGATGGGTCGATTAATCTCGACGGCGAGGGTGGTGGTGGCGGCGGCGGCGGCGGCGGCTGGCTGCCCGGGGGCAACGGGCATCCATCAAGGGTAAGACCGCTTCCCTCCACAGGGGGCGGGGCGGGGCGGGGCAGGGCCGTCAGCGCGTACAGCACACACCCCCTAGGCGGTCCGCCCGGCTCGCGACGTTTTTCACTAACAGCTCAATTATACATTTAACGAATCGGGAAATTCAAGCGGCTGCTTTGGTGCAGCGGTTGCGAGGCCACAACTGTAGTTGCAGGGGCCGAAAAATCGCATGTTCGAATCCTGATGGTAGTGATTATAGACATCAGGGGAGTAACTGGGTGAGCCGAAGATGAACGAACTTGTGAGGATTCTAGAGGTCGGTTATGCTGAACAGCAGTGAAAGTGACATACCTTGGAATTTCAGAGCCTTTCCTTAAGCAACGGTCCAAGAACCGCGTACTATACTTCCCTTCCAGTCAGTCGTTGTCGGTCAGTCGTGGAGAGAGGACGCGTTCTTAGGAGCTCCGAGAGGATTACGATGACCTGCTGCCTAGCGTCGTACCGCGCGCGCGTTGGTACCTGGGCCGCGCGCCTTGGGATTTTCCGCAACGCAGCGATGCAGGCCAGGACAGGTGGTGTAGGCAACAGCAAGCATTCGCAGCTCTTATGCGCGAGCATACTGGCTATTCTGCTGCTGATTGCTGGAATAGAGCAGAATCCCGGGCCTGGAGCGGAAACTGCGGTGGACACTGCGATGAATACCTGTCGCAAGTGCGAAAGGAGCGAACGGAGGCTTCGGAGACTGGAGGCGCAACTGGAGGAGGCTCACAAGTCAATCGGTGAGTTAACCTTAAAGTTACAAGTTCTGGAGCAGAAACACGATAGCCGGGAAGGACAGGAAACTGCACAGCCAACCCTAGATGTTGCAAGACCAAACGAAGCGCAAACGACATCGCGAATGCCTACTGAACGGCCATTCGAGAGGAAAGTGAAGGTGTTTGGTGACTCTATGCTGCGTCACAGTGGAGGAGTGTGTCGTGCTAAGGGCGCTGATGTGGCATTCTACCCTGGTGCGGATGTGAATAATATGACCAAAGTCATTGAAAAAGTTTCAAATGATGATAGTGTAGAAGTGGTCCTCGTACACGTGGGAACCAACTCGTCGAAGCGGCAACCAGTGTTACGAACTGTTAGACAGTGCGTTAGACTCGGACAAACCGTGAAGAAAAAATTTAAAAATGCGCAAGTAATTTTTAGCGGAATTGTTTGCAGAAAAGATGTTCATAACCGCAAAATATGGGACTTAAATCGTCACATTTTCCGGGCATGTGAATCTTTTGACGGGCTATTTGTAGACCCTAACTTCTGGCTCCACCACGAGGATTTGGCGCGCGACGGACTGCATTTGAATCAGAAGGGAGCGTGGAAGCTAGGTCGCCTACATGACGATGTCATTCGGTCATCCTTGCGTCTACGCTGACAATTCTGGAAATTGAGTCGGGAGGTGGCGGCGTCAGCAGTGAGAGTCGGAGTGGTGACAGAGGCGGCAACGGCGGCGGTGACAGCGGCGACGACGGAGAAGACGGCGACGGGGACGGCGGCGACGGCGACGGCGACGGCGACGGCGGCGACGGCGACGGCGGCGGCGACGGTGGCGGCGACGACGGTGGCGTCGGCGTCGGCGTTGGCGACGACGACGGCGGCGGCGACGGCGACGGCGACGGTGGCGGCGGCAACGGTGGCGTCGACGACTCTGGTGGAGGCGGCGGCGGCGGCGGCGGCGGCGGTGGCGGTGGATTCTACGGCGATGCCCGACGGAAGAGTGGACACCGTAAAGTTTCAGGTGAGGAAGGGATCCATAAGGCTGTTGCAGGTGAACTGTCGCAGTATAAAAATAAAGAAATCGAATTTTGGAATTTAGTCGAGGCTTGTGATCCAGATGTAATAATAGGAACTGAATCTTGGCTAACGGAAGAGATAGCTAACTCTGAAATTTTTCGTCCTAATTACAGGTCATTTAGGAGGGATAGAAATACTAGAGGTGGGGGGATATTCTTTTGTGTAAAGGATGGAATAAATATAGGGAGAAATTGGGTTAATGAAGAATTTGAGATAATGGGAATAGAAATTAGTGATTCGGGGAATATATTAGAAATTATTGCTTGCTATAGGCCACCAAATGAAAATTACGCAATTTTGGAAGCCATTTCTGAGAAAATAGAAAACACCCACAGACATCCTATAGTTATCGCCGGTGATTTAAATGTTCCAGAAGCAAATTGGAAAGGCGCTGTGAGCGAAGCGAAAGTACAACAGTTAGTGAATAGACTCGTCGGGGAGGGGGGCTTAGCGCAGGTAGTAGATAGGCCGACGCGGCAGGAAGCACTTTTAGATGTTTACCTAATTAGGCCGCAAGAGCTTTTCTTATCTTGCGACGTTATTGAGGGCATAAGCGACCACAAAGCGGTGTTAGTTGACTTAGACATAAATATTTCACTGAAAAGAATTCCTAACGGAACAAAAATATGGCAGTTCAAAAAGGCAAATACAGAGGGGCTTCACCACTACCTGAGAGAACAGTACGATCGTTTTCTGAGAATAGACGGAGGTATGGACGAAATTTGGAAAGCGTTTAAGAACATTCTAGATAATGCATTACAAACGTTTGTGCCGTGTAAATTCTTAAAAAGCAATTCAGATCCGGAATATTACAATGCGAAAATTCGACGTATGAAAAGAAAAACCAGAAAGGCTTTCAATAATAGACATCGTAGTGAAACTGACAGGATACATTTTCGTAATTGCTCAAAAGAATTAGAACGGGAAAAGAAAATTGCGCAGGAAATATTTTTAAAACATATTCTCGACGGGGAGGGAAATAATTGGTCGGGGTTTTACAAATATGTTCGCAGAAGAAGAGGAAATAAAGAAGAAATTCCTATCGTTAGAGATACAAAGAACACGTTACTAACAGATGATCGGGAAAAAGCAAACGCGTTTAATACCTACTTCAGTTCCGTTTTTAAAACAAAATCTCAGCACACTCAGATTTCGAGGGAGGCTGTGCCAAACCAGTTTATTATAGACGTACATACATTGCGAAAACGAATTAAATCTATGAAAAACGGAAAGTCGAGGGGTCCAGATGCCATTTCAACTGATATAATTAAACTCGGAGGAGAGGCAATTTTACCGTATTTAACAAGATTATTTCATGTTTCAATCAACAATTCAAGAGTGCCCGACGATTGGAAGCTAGCTACCGTTGTTCCGATTTTTAAAAGTGGTGACAGAACTATTTTAGCCAATTATAGACCGGTAAGTCTTACGTCAGTTGTATGTAAGCTAATGGAACATTTGATAACTAACTATATTAGACAAGAATGGGAACAAAAAGAATGGCTCTTTCAGGGACAGCATGGTTTCAGGAATGGTTTCTCTTGCGAGAGTCAGATAGCATCATTGTTTCAGGATATAGCAGATGAAGTTGATGATAGTGGGAGGGTGGACGCCGTAATAGTAGATTTTGCGAAGGCATTTGATGTTGTGCCTCACGACAAACTGGTTCATAAATTACTGCAGTCAGGTATTGACACCAGAGTTGTCGCGTGGATTGATGAGCTTCTTCGAGATAGAAAACAGAAAGTCCGAGTTGGACAACAATTTTCAAATCTAGCAAAGGTAACTTCAGGGATTCCCCAAGGAAGCGTTATTGGACCTCTCCTCTTTCTAGCTTTTGTGAATGACCTGCCAGACAATTTAATTTCAAAGGTACGACTATTTGCAGATGACTGTATATTATATCGAGTTATTCATTCAAAAGTAGATGAGGATATTTTGCAGGATGATCTACATAGATTACATCTCTGGGCGGAAAAAAATAGCATGACAATAAATAGTTCGAAAAGCAAAACCATCACGTTTGGTAGGGGCCGCAAGTATACTGAAACTCAATACCGTTTAGGCAACGAGAATATTCCAAGAGTCGTGTCTTGTAAGTATCTGGGAATAATTTTTGATAGCAAATTGAGTTGGGAAGATCAGGTAAACTTTGTCGTGGGGAAAGCGTGGAAATCTTTGCATTTTACTATGCGAATACTAAAAAAGAGTACTGCGAAAGCAAGAGAATTAGCTTATATATCTCTAGTTCGCCCATTAATGGAATACGGGACGGTTTGTTGGGACCCTTATAGAATATCACAAAAGGAATATTTGAATAGAGTACAGAGAAGAGCATGTAAATTTATTTTCCGAAGCAATAGGAAGAAAGTAGAGTGGGAGTCATTAGAAATCAGGAGGGTTAAGGCAAGACTCTGTGCTTTGTACAAAGCGTATGTCGGTTATCCAGCTTGGAAAGATATCCACATCCGGCTCAGTAGACCCACGTATTTTAGTAGAGGGGATCACAAGCACAAAATACAGTTCAGGCCACAGAGAACAGATGTTGGAAAATTTTCCTTTACAAATAGATCTATAACGGACTGGAATAAGTTGCCTGCGACAGCCTTGGAACCCTTTCCTCTAGGTCTTCAGAGATTTAAAAGTAAATTAACTAATGATATTTGTAAATTTTATTAGTTAGTAAGTTATGTTCATTAGAATTATTTATTATTATTAGTAATTATTGTAACCATTATTAGTACTGTGATAATTATTAGATGCATTGGTTTATAGTATTCATATTGACGTGTGGTGACGTGTGGTGAAGTGTGGTGCTATATAGAAGTAGAAAGAGAAGTGAAGTGAAGTGAAGTGAAGTGGAGTGCAGTGTATAAAAAGTCGTATATGTTAGTATAAAGTATCTGTACAGGACCACCATAATTAATAGAATTAGTAGTAATAATGCGGGTATTGTTATTAATGCATTTTTTGTTAATATTGTTATCTTATTATTATCTTATTATTATTATTATTATTATTATTATGATTATTACTGTCTTAAAATAATTTTAAGTTACATTGTATTTAATTCATAATTATAATATGTAGATATAATATGTAAATTTTAGTGTTCCGCCACCAGGTTGTATAAACCTACCTGCGGAAATAATAAATATCTATCTATCTATGTCTTAGCTCTCATCATTAAGGCAGTGCGTGCGGATTGCTTATTCCGTTTGGGCGATGTATTTGAACTAGCAAATCTGACGTTAGTCCGAAAAAGTAGGGAAATATGCTAATTGGACTGTAGCTACAAAAGAAGGTAAGTCTCTATTCATGAGCTTCCAGATTAATGTGACTGTGTTCTGTTTGATATCTATAGAATGAAACAGGTCTTAAGTTGTTACTAATGGCTCCAGCAAAAATTGACCGTTACTGAGGTGATCTCTTAATTAAGGTTATGAGGTTAAGTTAAACGTATAATCGGTATAATTGTGTTAAATAATATGAAAAAATGTTTTTCATAACATTTTAATTACCTTAAAATATAAAATAGAAGTTACAGAAAAAACAAATCTTTAATATTATAAATTATAGGCAAATGTATTCACGCATAAATTTGGCTCTTTTTCACAAAAAAAGTCTTATAGAGTTGCTGTTGAGAAAAGTGTACAACTCATTTTAGCTGCGTAGGTTTTAAAACCACCTACCAGTGCCCTTCTTTACAATTTCAATAATGTTAGTCCTTCCGTCACAAAATGTCAGTGAGTTTTCTCTTCTTTCTCGTTTTGTAAGATCACTTGCTGATCTTGCTGATCTTGATCTCAGCTGTTGTCAAACACCCTTAATTTGTCACTTACCTCCTTATTACGTTCTTACAAACCCCACTTTCGGTCCTCACCGAAATTTAACTCAAGGAAGCTACGCTTCAAAATTGCAGTTATCATATTCTGCGAGAAGTTCCTTCAAAAATTATTTTCAAATCAGATTGGGGCACGTAGCGTGCTCCGTAGGCCGGCAGGCCGTTTAGACGTTTTCACGTAGGATAAACTAAGGAGAGCAATCTTCACGAGAATTATCTGAAACGGGCGAAGCTAACGCACAGAGACATTTATTATTTCACAAAGACATTATAAAGTCATCATTATAATTTGAAACAAATTAATTTCCCTGCCAATTAAGCGACTCTATATGTTACAGTTCTAAGTAATCTGGCACAACATCTCGTCGCAAGAAGATTCAGTTTCAACCGCATCTCCAGAGTTCTTGCGCTTCTTATTCTATACAATTCAGAATCCGTAGAAGTTACTGCTTAATGTAGATCGATATATGAAATGTGCCTGATTGCTGGCCGCGGGACGAGATAGTCGCTTAAATGGGGGAATGTTACGTGTGTCTTATAGAAAAATCAATAGATAAACGGTCGTGATTGATTATTTCGTATTTGCAAGCGCGTCAACTGAGATCATCCTAAGTCCCCTAAGTGTAGTTCATGTTTTATCACGGACGGTGATGTCAGTATTCTCCTTCTGGATGATGAAATTCAGTGCCGACCAAGTCCTGATCCACTCTGGAATCTGTTGAGATTGCCTTGCCCACGAATCCCACCTGTTTTTTCATAAAGAAACGGATCTGCCTCGTCGTTATCCATTGTGATATCCTAATTTTGAATTCTCATTTCGTGTTAGGATCTTCAATATTTTCCAGCTTCAGCTTCGATCACTATTCAATCATACTTTCTGCACTGATTCCAGTGTAATGTAACCCACGGCTTTCTTTGTAATAATTCTGTGCAATATTCCTACATGCGATGATTAAGCGTGTGGTTTTTCCATCTCTTAACGCAGTCTGCACTTGTATTCCTTGATTCTCTATCTTTATGGACTTGTAATCTTTGGCTTTCTCTTCAGTTGCTAAAACCAGGCCTTTGGTCATTCTGATGTTGAAGCCAATCCGCAGCCTTTTCCATGTGAGACTTTTGAACATTCACTTACAACGCCTCAGGTATATTTTCCGTAAAACGGTTTGTGAAGTGAACTTTCTCGACCCTACAATTTCTTGTGTTCGTTTGGCATATGTTAAATTTTAAAACTCCCCTCTTAGTCGACTTCAACAAACTGTACATACTTGGCAAAATTGATATGTTCTTCTATTAATCGCTGTCCTACTTGAACCGTTTCGTTTATCTACCGAAGACCATGTCTCAGAATCTGAGAGAAACTGCCAACGTCATGGTGGGAGTACGTGATGGATCGTCAGTTGTCGGGTTTACCAATGACGAATGCCTTTGCAGTAATATTTGTATCACTCTGTTACCGCTGTCCTACAAGTAATGACGGTTGGAGTCAAGCCTGGATGAGATTACCACCAATGAGCTAGAATTCGTGAAATACAGATTGGTTTGTATTTAATTAATTAACTCTTTGTAACTATGTCATTTCTGAAGAAAAAGCATTATTGTGATAAAAAATTATACCTATAAATAGACGGATCCGAAGGGAGAGAATTTATTTCTGGATCCACAATAAATCGTAGGAGGCTTCTTCTCCGCTCTACTTCGTCGAACCCCTGTAACCCAGCTCACCGGAAAACCCACTGCGTTCTCCGTCTGGGCTCTCCTCATTTACACCCAGACGGCGGAGGGATCTCATTGCCGTCCTAACTCCGGCGCGGTTGCAGGGGCGGAGAGGGAGGCGAAACCGCCCCGAGGTTGTTCCCTTCGCCGCCGCAGACCAGCGCCGCCAGTCGCGGTCAGCCGCCGGTCCGCCGCTGCCGCGTTGACGCAGACACTGCGGCTGTTTTAAACTCGCCTTTGACCACGACCATTATTATTATTATTATCTTATTATTATTTCTTTCCTTTTCGCTTCTTTCAACACATGCATCTCGGTTACCATGAACAAGAGATACACGATTCATCTGTCGTAATCAGCACTGGATCAACCATCAAGGTTTAGAAACTTCCTCACGATGTTGCATGTGTCTAGTATGACAATCTTCTGCAGTTGGATGTATAGCCCCTTCTTCAGTTGTAGTTCAGCCAGGGATTCATGAAGGAACTTCGGAATTTCACCAGTGGCACCTAGAATAATTGGTACAATAGTCACCATTTCTACGTCGCTCCAAATTTCCTTTATCTCATTTGCCTTTTCTTTGAGATATTGTGAGCTAGCGGGACAGCGACATCGATCAGATACACCTTCTTCTTTTTCTTGTCATGCCATACAATGTCCGGTTTATTAGATAATACAGACCTATCTGTTAAGATGGACCTGTTCCAGTAAATTTTGCGATCATTTGTGTTAAGGACTGGTTCAGGAGTGTATTTGTAATATGGTGTTCTGTTACCCATCAAAAGGTTATTATTATGGCATAGTTGCTGATAAACCACTTTACAAACGTCGTCATGTCGTTTTGTATATTCTGAAGATGCTAGAGAACTGCATCCACTGACAATATGGTCTATATTTTCTCTTTGTTCTCCACATAGCCGACATTTGTCTTCACGAACGTTTGTGTCTTTCAGGATAAATTTACGGTAGTTTTTAGTTGCTACTACTTGATCCTGAATAGCTGTTATAAATCCCTCTGTTTCATCAAAAAGCTCTCCCATGCACAACCATTTTATTGATGCCTTACGATCCATCAGTTCTCCCTCTATCTGGTACGGGTAGCGTCCATGAAGTTGCTTCTCTTTCCAGTTGTTGATTTTCATTTCATTGGTCTGTATTCGTTCTTGTAGATTCATTTTTCGTCATTCAAGTTTAACGGTGTGATTTTCCGGTCTATGTATATTACAATCTGATGTATCTTACTTCTGTTAGCCTTTTCTCGAAAGTACTGGCGCAGTCTCTCCAGTTGTTGGTAGTGGAGATTCACAATATCTATGACACCCCGTCCTCCCAGAGACCTAGGTAGATCGAATCTCTCAACTGCGCTTTTAGGGTGGTGAAATCTAAATTTGGTACACAGTACTCTGCATTTCATATTGAATGAATTATTATAATTATTATTATTATTATTATTATTCCATTACATCACGGCTAAGGATGTTATGAGTTGGTTCAAAATAAAATATACTCCAGGTTGCAACCAGCAACCTATGGAGCAAATCTAGGAGCTGTCGGTGCCTCTACAATACTTTGCGCAAAATGTGGGCTGTTCCAAATAAAGCAATTTCTTGCACTTCCCAGTCTTTTGAATTACCTGGAGTTTAGACAAGTTCTTACACAAATTTCGCTGAACAAATCCCAAAGCTCCGATAACTATCCGGACGACCTGTGCTTTTACGCCCCACATTCGGCAGATCTCGATTTCCAAACTCTTGTATTTAAGACGTTTCTCTGCCTCCTTGGTAACGACGTTTTGATCGCAAGGTACAGCAACATCGACAAATAAACACGATTTTTTTCTCCAAATCCCGGATAACTATATGCGGTTTATTTGCCGCTATCGTGCGATCAGTTTGAATTTGTTGGTCGTACAATATCGCACACAATCCAACAGACGTCACCGGTTTCGGTGAGTGTTCGTACCACTTGGGGCATGTGTTTGGAACTTCGAGGGCGGTACAGATCTACCAGTGGAGGTAGCTACACATCCTGTCATGTCTTTTCAGGTATTCGGTCTTTGCGAGGATTGGACAAGCTGAGACAATATGATCAATGGTTTCTACTTGCTCCTGGCAAATGCGGAATTTATCATCTTGGAAAATTTTGAGAACCGCTTTATCATAATGTCGTGTTCTCAACGCCTGATCTTGGGCAACTATTACAAGTGCTTCCGATTCTGGCTTCATTCTTCTCCTTTTAAGCCACATAAATGATTGACCTTTATTGATCTGCACTTTGTCCATTCTTTTTAGGTACTGTCCGTGGAGTGGTTTGTCTCTCCACGATTTTTTAACATTTTTTGTGTCTCACACTGCATGTTTAGCAGCATCAGAAGTTCAGTGTCTGAGTTATTCGACGTGTCTTGCCCAGTTTTCTTCGCAATGCTTCTTGCTACACTAACAATGCCTCTGTTTCCCATTCTTCGGTCAGATTTCATGACCTGCCTCATTAGAGGGTCATCTTGATGGCTGACTACATTCTTCCCCAACCCGACTATTGCGTTGTGCCAGGAGACTTCAATTTGTCTGAGGCCTCTTCCTCCTTCCTTACGTGACACATAAAGTCTATGTATATCAGCTCGAGGGTGGGCGACATGATGAATTGTTAGCAGTTTTCTGGTTTTTCGATCCATGGTGCGAATTTCTTGCTCAGTCCAGTCCACTAGTCCAAAGCTGTATTCGGCTACAGGTACCGCCAAACTACCTATTGCAGATATTTTATTCCTGGAATTCAGAGCGGACTGCAGTACCAGTCTCACTCTCCTATAATACTCCCTACGAATTCTCTCTTTCATTCTGTCATTCGAGATGGTTTCACATTCTTCAATGCCCAGATATTTGTAAGTTTTACCTGGCTCAAGATCTTGAATCACAGTATGCGTATCAATTTTAATGTTCTCAGACGTTGTGAGTTTCCCTCTTTTTAAATTGATTTTTGCACACTTGTCAAGACCAAACTTCATGCAGATGTCATTGCTAAAATCATTCACGACAGACAGCATTTGGGAGAGAATCGCTTCATTCTTAGCGAACACTTTAAGATATTCCATGTAAAACAAATGTGATACTGGCCTTTCATCACCATGGAGCTTAAAACCAAAGTCAGCTTGCGACAACTGTCTCGATAGTGGGATCAAACTAATACAAAACAGCAGAGGGGATAGTGAATCTCCTTCAAAAATACTCCTGTTAATCTGAATACTTCTGGTTTCTATTGCTTCCTTTCCGCTGTGTATTAGTAACCTGGTACTCCACGACTTCATTCTAGAATTGCAAAATTCAATTAGTCTAGGATGAAATCGATAGATCTCCAGGGTCTTCAAAATCCAATCGTGTGGTACACTATCAAAGGCCTTTTTGTAGTCAATCCAAGCCATGCTCAAATTACGTTTCCGTTTCTTTACATCATTCAAGATGACTTTATTCAGTAGCAAGATTTCCTTGCAGCCATAAGAGCCTTTACGACATCCTTTTTGTTCAGCTGGCATTAGATGATTCTTATCTAGATGTCTGTACATTTTGTCAGCTATGGCTGCAGTGATAACTTTGTACAGTACTGGCAGACAAGTAATTGGCCCATCGCCAAAGAGCTGTCTCCCGCTTTGGGCAGCAAATACGTGATGCCGCGTGTGAGCCATTCCGGGATTTCCTTTGGGTTTTCTAAAATTTTATTAACAGCCTTTGCTAGATGAAAATGTATTGCTGTTAATTTCTTAATCCAATAAATCTGGATCTTATCAATCCCGGGGGACTTCCAGTTTCCCATGTTCTTAATTGCTTGGAAGAGGTCCTCTTCCGAGACTTGGTGAACATTTCCACTGTTTCTAGAAGTTCATCGGCAGCATCAACTTCAGATTGAAGCCAAGATGCGTCTTTGTTGTAGGATCTGCTCTCCTCTCAGATTCCTGACCAAAATGCTTCGACGTCATCTTTTGAAGGAGTAACAGCTTTGCCATTCGGTTTTTGAGTCAGATTGCGATAGAATCTGTTCGCGTCTGTTTCAAACAACCGGTTCTGTACACGGAAATCTATTCTACGTTTGTAACGTCTAATTCTTTGAGCCCATGCTTGGATTTTCTCTTTTAGCTTTTCAGCTGTCATTAACCTGCTGGTGTCATTTTCAATTAGGTATTTTTGTTCAACATTGAATATTTTTCGTTGAACTTTAGAGGTGTGCGTTGATTTACAAGATGCCTCAGCTAAGAGAGATATTTCGCGCCGGGTGTCGGCTATCAGTTTCATAATTCTGTTCATCCATGGGGGTAAAGAGCTGTTTACTCTGTTTTGCTGTCGGCCGTCGGTGTTCTTGGCTGGCCCCAAGATTATCTGAGATACTAGATATCCAGTTGCATATATGATGTGATTGATTTCAGTAATATCTAGATCTCTGCTTGGGGTCTCGACCACCTCATTTAAGACAGAATTCACTGTTTCTATTACTCTTTTAGCTTTGGCATTTTCGTATATTCTCCTCAACGGTTCGCGAGATTCAAACGGGAATTGACTAACTCTTTCTATCTCGCGCCGAAGGAGATTTCGCATCATGTCCTTATCGTGTAATTCATTGCCAGATGAGTTTTCACCACTGACGTGTGTTTCACTGGAAAGAGATGAACCTTCCATTCATTTTCAAGTCCATCATCATTTTCCATCATCCATCCATCATCCATCATCAAGTCCATCATCATTTTCAAGTTCTACATGTTCGTCATGTGGACTGTTCGAGCGAAGTACATACTCCGCATTTCTCTCAATGTCAGCAAGTTGTTCTGCTGTGAATTTTCCACTGCTGAGTATGTATCGTCGTTGACTAGCAAGCTTCTTTGAGTCTAGGGTAGGTCTCATATCTGGGTTCCGCTCTCTCCATACCTTTAAAACTTCTATTTCTGATCCCCAATTTTTCGCTTTTGCATAGTAAAAGCACCACATCACCTCCTTTAATTCATCCCGTGTCCATCTCTGACGATGGCTTCGAGCTACTGCCGGCTCTGGGTCCCTGGGACTAACATCCGTGGGATGGCCAGACGTCGACAAGGTGATATTAGCTCGGTTTCTCAGCAGGTATGTGAAATTGGTAGAACAAGGCACGTGATGATTCATTCTATTTCTTGTTCTATCCATTTTGCTCATTGGTTTGAATTGAAAATTCGCAGGACGCAAGTTCGAGTTCACAGATCACACTTAACCCTCGGGTTGTTTCCTGTCATCCGTTACTGCGACCCACAGTGGCCTCGGCGCATCGCCCCGCAGGGCCCAGCAAGGGGTCCCTCCGATCGCCAGTCGGCATTACCAAACCCTACGGGATTTTCACTGACTGCTGAAGGCAGCCTCCTTCGCTGGCTAATGCAAGGTTCGGGCCTCCACTCTAATCAGTGGCCTGGTGTGCCAACCCAGTTTCTCTCCTGTACCCTCCATGGGCCGACAACAGGAAGTCCAAAGGTTCATGACCCTTCCCTCTCTACTTACTTCCCACTCTCCCCCAAGTGGAGTACTTCTTCGTCCGACCCCTCACCTTCAACCTATTCAGTTCAGCAAGGGAGGCCCTACCAGTAGCTAGGCTTCCACTGACATAGCTTTAAGGCTCATGGGGGTACTCAAGCTCCACCACCAAGTGCAAGGTCGTGTATCCCCTATTATTATTATTTTTATTATTATTATTATTCCATTACATCACGACTAAAGATCTTATGAGTCGGCTGAATATAAAATCTACTCCAGGTTGCAACCAGCTACCTAAGGAGCACATTCGGTGACTATCAGTGCCACTACAATACTTTACGCAAAATGTGGGCTGTTCCAAATAAAGCAATTTCATGCACTTCCCAGTCTTTTGAATTACCTGGGAGTTTAGACAAGTTCTTACTCAAATTTTGCGGAACAAATTCCAGAGCTCCGATAACTATCGGGACGACCTGTGCTTTTACGCCCCACATTCGGCTGATCTCGATTTCCAAACTCTTGTATTTAAGACGTTTCTCTGCCTCCTTGGTAACGACGTTTTGATCGCAAGGTACAGCAACATCGATAAGTAAACACGATTTTGTCGCCAAATCCCGGATAACTATATCCGGTTTGTTTGCCGCTATCGTGCGATCAGTTTGAATTTGTTGGTCGTACAATATCGTACACAATCCAACAGACGTCACCGGTTTCGGTGAGTGTTCGTACCACTTGGGGCATGTGGTTGGAACTTCGAGGGCGGTACAGATCTGCCAGTGGAGGTAGCTACACACCCTGTCATGTCATTTAAGGTATTCGGTCTTTGCTAGGATTGGACAAGCTGAGACAATATGATCAATGGTTTCTACTTGCTCCAGGCAAATGCGGCATTTGTCATCTTGGGAAATTTTGAGAACCGCTTTATCATAATGTCGTGTTCTCAACGCCTGATCTTGGGCAGCTATTACAAGTGCTTCCGAATCTGGCTTCATCCTTCCCCTTTTGAGCCACATAAATGATTGATCTTTATTGATCTGCACCTTGTCCATTCTTTTTAGGTATTGACCGTGGAGTGGTTTGTCTCTCCACGATTTCTTTAACATTTTTTGTGTCTCACACTTCATGTTTAGCAGCATCAGAAGTTCAGTGTCTGTGTTATTCGACGTGTCTTGCCCAGTTTTCTTCGCAATGTTTCTTGCTACACTAACAATGCCTCTGTTTCCCATTCTTCGGTCAGATTTCATGACCTGCCTCATTAGAGGGTCGTCTTGATGGCTGACTACATACTTCCCCAACCCGACTATTGCGTTGTGCCAGGAGACTTCAATTTGTCTGAGGCCTCTTCCTCCTTCCTTACGTGACACATAAAGTCTATGTATATCAGCTCGAGTGTGGGAAACATGATGCATTGTAAGCAGTTTTCTGGTTTTTCGATCCATGGTGCGAATTTCTTGCTCAGTCCAGTCCACTAGTCGAAAACTGTATTCGGCTACAGGTACCGCCAAACTACCTATTGCAGATATTTTATTCCTGGAATTCAGAGCGGACTGCAGTACCAGTCTCACTCTTCTATAATACTCCCTACGAATTCTCTCTTTCATTCTGTCATTCGAGATGGTTTCACATTCTTCAATGCCCAGATATTTGTAAGTTTTACCTGGCTCAAGATCTTGAATCACAGTGTGCGTATCAATTTCAATGTTCTCAGACGTTGTGAGTTTCCCTCTTTTTAAATTGATTTTTGCACACTTGTCAAGACCAAACTTCATGCAGATGTCATTGCTAAAGTCATTCACGACAGACAGCATTTGGGAGAGAATCGCTTCATTCTTGGCAAACACTTTCAGATCATCCATGTAAAACAAATGTGATACTGGCCTTTCATCACCATGGAGCTTAGAACCAAAGTCAGCTTGCGACAACTGTCTCGATAGTGGGATCAAACTAATGCAAAACAGCAGAGGGGATAGTGAATCTCCTTGAAAAATTCCCCTGTTAATCTGAATACTTCTGGTTTCTACTGCTTCCTTTCCGCTGTGGATTAGTAACCTGGTACTCCACGACTTCATACTAGCCTTGCAAAACTCAACAAGTCTAGGATGAAATCGATAGATCTCCAGGGTCTTCAAAATCCAATCGTGTGGTACACTATCAAAGGCCTTTTGGTAGTCAATCCAAGCCATGCTCAAATTACGTTTGCGTTTCTTTACATCATTCAAGATGACTTTATTCAGTAGCAAGATTTCCTTACAGCCATAAGAGCCTTTACGACATCCTTTTTGTTTCTCTATCTAG